>BLKR01011321.1:0-34630 GCA_011170035.1 Teleogryllus occipitalis
TTCCCCCAAGAATAAGGCACAAGTCAAAGAATAAATAGAAAATGCATAACATTAACATGAACTGTAAAAACAGATGAAGGCGATGTCGCGTAGCGATAGTTTTTGAGAAGTAAACGGAAAACGCGACAAATTCACAATTGGGACAAGATAGGGCAGTAGCGTTCGTGTGGCGAAGTCGTTTGCAAGTTATTTGAAGGAAATCGCATCACGCGTTCGAAAGATATGAACATTTTTGTATAGTATAAATTCCAGCTTGTAAACAGACATGATAGCCATTGTTGTGCTTTAAGGTTCAGTAAATCAAAAGGTGTTTGTGGCGAAAATTAAGAGAACGCGTGAAGCAATACAAACAAAACTTTAAGAACCAATAGAATAAATCATTTAGAAAATTATGGTAACAGTCGCAACGTTGGGAAACTTCGAGGGGCTACGCCAGAACAGAAAATGTGAATTAAATTAAATGATGTAATTTTTGTAGGAGAAGCGACAGCGATCGTGTGATGTTAAAAGAAAAAAAGAGCTGACGATCCGGACACAACAATGACAGGGGAGCGCGGTCGAAGTAGCTTGAATACGGACGCATGTTGAAACGCTCCGCAAAAATTTTTATTTTTAATAGAAAATTGCGTTCAGTTTGTGAATAGAGTGAAATATATCGTGTTTAGTAACTGTCGAGTTAATGGAAAGATAAAACGTGGAAGAGATATTTATATATTTCACGAAAACAGTGTTCGCGGAACACTGTCGCCATATTGTCGGTCGCAGTTAACAAAAACTAGTATAATAATTAGTGAGTAGTTTTAATCAGGGATATTCTTCATTTAAAGTAAATTTGTCGTTAACAAACGTGTGTGGAAATGGATGGATGCTGTGGGGAGATGAATTAATGGATGCTGCGTGTATACTACGGAGGTGACATGGAACAATGGCGTTACGCGGATGGCCGATTTCTACGAAAGGAAAGTGCAATAACTTTGCGTAATTTAATAGTTCAGATAAATGGGAAGAAAGAACAGACTAGGTTTTAATGTACAAGACCAAGTTTTTGTGGAAATAATAATAGGCTATATTCAGACAGAATAGGGGATGCGCATTCAAGTGTGAATGATTTGTTTTGTTTTTTTGGTCGATTGTGTAAATAGTAAGTGTGAATGTGATTTTATGTATTTCAGGTATTGTGTTTTGTTGTTTATTGTGTTGCATTTGTGTATGTTTTTGTTGTTATGTCTCCAGCGGAGTGTGGAGAGAGTGAAAACCAGAAAAGAATAAATAATGCCGGACGTACTTGGTTCGACAGTAAGCCATATGATATGATTTCGTGATTTTGTATTAAACAGTGACCTACGCCCAAGTGTCCAAGTATCTCGTTAGGCTCCTGTACAGGCCAACCACAGCCTCACGCCCAGTAGTTTTATAACATTGAAGGAGTAGCTAAGTAACGGGCACAGTTTTAGATAAAGGAGGCAAAAGCTAGCAGGGCATAAATTTGTATAGATTTTATATAGAGTAGAGAGATTCAAGGTATAGTCGTTTTATTACATATTGTCGCCGCAACGTGGTGCGGTTACATACAGATTTGGGATAAGTAGGCAAGACGTTCCATTACAATGAAGTTGAATGATCAAATGAAAAACAATGTTTCTTGCTTCATATAATGCTATCGTGTTTAACAGACATGTAATTACATGTGATACCTATATTTAAACATCCAAACTAATGAAAATTTTCAAAATTAAAATCATCAATAAAACGTTGATTCCTCAGCAAGGAATATATTATTAAATACTTTTTTGAGATTCATGTGCTCCTGTGTGAATAACGTAGTAAACGTGATTCGTATGATCCAGTTTCTCAGAATAATACAAAACCTGGTAGACACATACACTAAACATAATAGTTGTCAAATAATTATTTACGACATTAGTATCATAAGATATCTTATTACAATACGAAATTGGAGAATTATCAAACAAGACTCATTAGCCGAAATTGTTAACCAATTGAATATTGTAATATAATGTTACCATTTGAATATCATAGAAAGTAAGACGCAATTTGTCAAAATTCATGTGAACTATAATTTTTCTTTAAATTTTACTCCTTATCCTGCGAAAGATTTGTGACAGTACTTATGTTAACAGTTCTACTGCCATGGGTTTAATTAATTAGTTTGCAGTACGCAAATTATTTTTTTGGGTTTTAAAGAAGCATGGATATACAGAGTATCGGGGAAGGAAACGTAGAGAGTTTGAAAAAAGCTGTTTAAACAATTTTAATCATACTTTGTCTAATAAACTACATATATATTTTGAATGGCTGAGCTGCAATAAACACGCAAATGTTGGTTTGAAAATATGATTTCTACGAAAACTTTGCATTCTAGAATCATGTAAACAGACCAGAAACATGTAACATGTTTATTATTAACAATATAAATTAATATATTAGTTCAGAAAAAAATTAACCTAGAAATAAAAACGCAGTCGAACTGTGAAAATTGGGTGCTTTTTTATTTCTAGGTTAATTTTTCTTTCTGATCAAATGTATTCATTTATTTTGTTAATTATAAACAATTTAAATATTAATGAAGTGTTTATATGCTTCTACAACGCAAATAGTTGCCTAGAAAACATATATCCAAACCAACTTTTGCATGTTTATTGCGGCTTAGCCATTTGGAATATCCGTGTAGTTTATTAGACAAAATAAGCTTAAAATTGTCTTAACAGCTATTTTCGAAGATTCGACATTTCTTCCCCGAATATCCTGTATATAAAAGGCTTGATTTCTGTTGGTACGCGACGGAACGGCGTTCCGGTTCTTTGGAAATAATTATGAAATTATATTATATATAAATAGCTATTGCTGTTATATTAATAATTAATTCGAGGCGCGTTTCGGGGCCTAAGATTTTAAAAATAAATGATATATTGCGACCCACCCCTCAGCCGGCTAGCTCAGAATGGGTTTTCAAGGTGGGCGCAAAATAAAAAAATACAATTAGAATAGCGGGGATCAGGGTCATGTGGGCCGTTGTGGATTGAATGCACTTACACAGAAACTCAAGTCGAATCACTTTCCACTTACTTAAGTATATTCTAATTAAATTGCTGTTACAGTAAATAAACATAAAACACTTTACATATACAAGAATTTTGTCTTGCTGAAAAAAAGAAAACAACTTACACTCTTAATAATTAACTACACTGTTTCCTTTCTCTCATTTAAATCAATTTCAAAGAATACTTAAAACTTTGCCTAATCATTCCAGTCGTAAATTTCCTAGTTGCAACTTTACAATTAGCTAAGTTTTCTTGAAAGAAAAGATTGATTCTATTTTTCACAGAATATCGGTATAAAGAACCTGTACTAATACTTTCTTTCCGAAACAAATTATTCCTTCTAATATCTACAAATTGTTCAAGTTGGCACGACCTTACTGTGTCTTCTCACGGCGTAGAGAAATCTGCGGCGTCGACTCTTCCAATCGCTCGATGTCCTTGTCCTTGCAGCTCGGTCGGGAGCAAAGCCGCCCCTCTGCAGAACCGCACGGTCGCCCCTTTCCAGTACCGTTGTTCAACTCACGATGTGGCCTCCGTCTCGTTTTCCGTTGATACTCTTTTCGTATTCTTTTATAGAATGTAACTAGCTTTTAATTCCATATTTAAAAGAATCTACAATACGACAACTGAGTCTATTGTATAAGAAGAATAAATATAAAAATAAAAAACTGCAAAGAAAAGAAATGAATGGCCTCGTTAGTTTCATGCTATTCACACTCCTCTCTCTTACAAAGATTTTAAATGCGTCACTTATACTTTCATCCTTTTCCTGATGAATTGTTTTAATGCATTGTAATATGATAATTACCTCCTCGAATGTCTTGAAGAGTTTTTATCGTAGATGCAGTCCTGAAGTCCGTAGCAGTACGAGGTGCCGCCTTCTCGTAATCGGTAGGTCCTCACTCTCCAGCTGTTACTTCAGAAAAGAAAGCTTTCTTTCTCCCGACTACCGGTGTCGCACACTCTCACCGAGACGCTCTCTTACGGATATAGTTCGTAGTTTCCATTTTCGGATTGTATTCATGCGCGTTGGCGCGCGTTCAAACAGCTTATCTTATTCTTGAATATTGATGTGCTCCGTTTTCCGAGACCTCGGCAAAACGGATGGTCACAATATGTATCATAATAACTCTTATGACGACACTGTTTACTCACCTAAATAAAGTTTATCTTACTATACATACTATTTAGAAATTTTTTTATGTTCAAAACAAGTGTTGCCTCAACAGCATATATTTTCACGTATTATTCGTAATTGCTATGCAATATTCAATACGGACTATGTGAAGCTGCAAAAAAGAAACAAAAAAAGACCTACTGCAGCAGAAAATATTTTCCACTCGTCGGGATTCGAACTCGGGTCTTTAAAGTTAACTCACCTGACACGGTTCCCCCTCACCACCATATTAATCGGGTCACTAACCACACGACAAGATTACCTCTTTTCCGATGCGAAAAGAAAGTGAAGCATTTGCAGTTTAAAAAAACAGGGTGTTCAATTTATCTTAATACAAGATCAATTTTTAAAAAGAGATTTCATTAAACAAAAATCTCTAGCGTTCATACTGTTTTTCGACAATGTTATAAAGATCAGTCGGGGCTAATATTATACAGTAGAAAATTGGGGTTAATGTATTACACTTTAAGAGTTGTTATTTATTTATGTCCAAAATTAACAAGAAAATGACTAATGATAAGAAACATATTCTATTATAATGACCAATAGCAAACACTCAGAATGTAATAATATTTGTGAGGTAAAACATCAAAACTAAAATGCCTAATTTTTCCAGTCAAAAACTTTACCGCCGTGATATAATCTTTTGATGTTACTTCGTTATTTTTTAGGACACGATATTTTTGAAAATAGGTTATCATTAAGAAAGAATTAATATTCTTTTCTGCGTTAAAATAATGCAATAATATTAATCGTGTCATGATATATACAGCCTCAAATTTGTGGGGCTAATATGATACAACTTAAGAAACTAATGTAATACGGGTGTCGGGGCTATTTTGATACACTAAAAATTAACACGCAGACAACTGGAAGGGATTTTTTTATGTTTAATATTACATCAAAGGCGCTAAAATTCCGATTTGATGTTGATAAACTATCCAAGTGTTTATCTGAGAAAGAAAGACCAGGCGACAATTCATATAGATTTCCTCGTTCTCCTCCCTACCCAGTACATGGTGATTCACTTATGATTATCAATTGGCGGGAGCTTCTACTGTTTCAGAGCAATTACTGATTTTTCACTGGAATCACAAGGAACCAGGCCTACAATAGGAGCAAACACCATCCCTTCAACTCCAGATATCAACTGTTCTCATCCAGTACTTTTGAGATAATACTGTTGGAAAAAATTTTAAAAATCAGTAGTCCTCCAAAGAATAAGGAAGCGGTTAGACCCAATAGCAGCATTCATTACTAGTGAAGAGAGGATCATTACTAGGAAAGAGTGGAGTGTTTAATTTTCATTAATTTAATATCTCTTTTTAAAAAGAGATTTCATGAAACAAAAATCTCTAGCGTTAATATTGGTTTTCGACAATGTTAATAGGTATTTGTTTGCAATTTTCGAAAATTCAGATCGTTCGCCCAAAATTGAACGTATGCCACCTTTAAACATCTTGTGCTTCGAGGAATAGATTTACAGAAAAATTGGAGCTCTTTTTGAGAAAATTATGTAAATATGATGGGGTTTGGTGTAAAGTACCTTCAAAATTAAAAGATTCGTTTCAAATTCGAAGATTCGTAATACTAGGCAGATCGTTCAAGGAATATCCATTTTGGTGAAAATCGTGTTTACTTTAGGCTCTAGAATTAGTCACACGAAGACGAGATTCACAAAGAGTTTTTTTGGAAAATCACTTTTTCGGGTTCAAAAAACAAGCGTTTTGACAGCCTTGTGTATAGAAAATAAAAGAACAATACCAACAATCCACTTTTTTCGAACTAGCTACTTACAAAACGTGTTTTCTGTGAAAATTTCGACACTTCCTCCTACAGCATTACGTAACTCTCTTTACACGTGGAGGTAAAAATATTCCAGCGTTACTGGGATTTGAACTCGGATCCCTGTAATCTGTAGGTCTGGCTCGACCGCACTGTGCTATCACAAATATTTCTCAATACGCTGTCCAAGCACACTTATTACGAAGAGAATAGTTACGTGATATTCATTGCACTTAGATTTTTTATTAGCGGAATGTTCTACATGTGTCAAAGGTATCAAATTCGCAATAAGAATTCAAACGATTACAACGCACGCAACTACATAGCTCAGTTTACTAAGAAATATTTTCAACCTGAAGCCGTGGTCTTTAGAACCGTCTGTGGATGTCGTTCCCGGTCTTATCTTTCGGCGATATGGCCAAGGTTGAATTACGTCACAGATGAAAGTTGCGATAACGTTAGAGCTCAACACGGGGGCTCATGCAGACGTTCTGAAGCCAGAATCGCAATAGGGGCATTTTTATACGTGATTCATAAAGACATTAACACACTAAAATAAGTAGTGCCGCCTCAAAACACATGCTTTATGTGATATTTATAATGGATACGAATGATTATAACTATACAATTAACCGCAAAATTGTTTCTACCCGCAAAAATTATTCGCCGTGGATGAGATTCGATCTTTCCTGCCTAAGCTTCTTCAAAAGTGCTTTTACCTGCTATACCACAGAAATTCTTATGACTATTGTCTCTCCCAAAGATGATTTTAAACTGTGATGTATCACAGATTTGACTAAAAATAACGGGCGGCGTTTAGATGCTTGTGTTTACTATTGACGGACAGACTGACGCCAACATAAGATCTACACCATTCTCTTAAACGTTCTTGAGATTATGGAAAAAAAATTAATCAAAACCGATGACGCCGCTTTTGAGAAAATTTTGAAAATATCTCATTGGGCTTTATGTAAAGTACCTTCCAAAATTAAAATATCGGTTTCGAATTAATGGGACCGTGATATCAACAAGATCGATTGGGTATTATCAATTTCGGACAAAATGTGTTGAACAATTTAACCCCTAGCATTGCTCGCAGACGGAAGACTGATAGACAAACGTTTTGCCGTCATTCAAGTTTTCGGTAACAACGATCCACAAAACATGAATTATGGCCACACAACGCGTTAAAGGATTTCCCCCTAAATTTAGCAAATAAATTTATTCACTTTTTCGTTACCAGAATGGGACGGTTTTTCTGTCGAAAATTCGCCGTATTCCGGTGCACGATTACAATACCTTTTCTTCTTACGACAGTAAGTGCGAGAAAGTAAAAATCAATAAAAACATTAAAACCTTTTTTCCACCCCCATTTCCGTCTTCCTAAAGGCCTAATAAAATAACCTGTCCAACATAAAATGTATTAACCCCTATGTTATTTTTCCTAGTTTACCAATCCCCGTCTCAGTACGGGGGAGTGGAGGCAAAACTAGGAGAAGAAAAATCCCACACCACTAACACCTGGCTGTAGAGTCCCAACTGGGACAGGCAGCTGAAGACCTCAGAAGCGTCGGCAATGAGCGCAACAATGGATGCTGTGGGCAGGAACAACGGACGCTGCCAACAATGAGCACATATTTGCTTATCAATTCCTGTTAAAATTGTTTTGTTTTTCAGTTAGCATTGCTGTGATTAAATGTTCTTATAAGTCTTGTTTATGGACCACTAATTCGTGTTTCGAATACAAAAAATTATTTTTGCCCGATCTCAAGATATTCTAAAATAATTCTTAAATATTATATTTTCTTTTAAATGATGACCGACAAGTACAACCAAACAAATCATAATTAGTCTCTTCATAAATAATTAAGAAATTAAACAGTTATAGATGCCCCGGAAAGCAGTAAGCCCGCTAAAACCTTTCATTTTCGCTGCGAACTCTATTTCAAAATCTATTTTAATTTGCTACTTTAGTTATTGAAAAAGCTAAAATAATTTGGAAAGTCAATGAATGAATACTATTATAAATACGTATTATCTAATGCATATCTGCGTATATATATATATATATATATATATATATATATATATATATATATATATATATATATATATATATATATATCGACTTTAAACTTGATTACAACATTTTATTGAACGAACGTAGAGATATTCTAACATTAACGTTAAGTAAATAAAGGCCGGTATTACACTGTAAAAGATTTTTGTCAAAGGTATTTTATAAAAGAAATATGACAGTGTAATAGCCAATATTTTATAAAAGATTTCTTTTAAAAAATTTCTTGGATAAAATGTAGTCTCCGGCTTCCTAGTTTTTGGTAACATGGCGTCCGATATAGGGGTATTGCTTCAACCAAAGTCATAATTGCTGAGTGCGAGTAATTAGAATGTTTATATAATACTGTCCATCCGAACTACAAAAGTAAAACCAAACGAATTAACGTTTGTAGGACACATTTTCCCGGGAAGTGGAAAATATGGTGTTTGGAAAATGCCCAGTTCAGGAACATAATTTTTTAAACTTCCCCATCAGAGGACTGAATTTCGAAAGAAGGAAGAACGACAAAGAAAATTGAAAGTTTCCTCATCCATCCTCAAATAATTCTTCATTTCGAAGGTCTTTAATTAATGCTTCACAATGTGCGACCCATAACCTCACCATGGCGTTGTTCTAAAGCCTCACCCTCAAACGTTTTCTTATTTACCTTTTACTACATTAGCATTAAACATAGATTAGTTATAATAAAACATAAAGTAGCAAAACACAACTATTTTTGCGTAATTGATTGCAAATCGCGAACAAACCTACATACAATTTGGACGAAACACGCTCATCAAATTTCTTTGTCAAAGTTTTCTCAGCAAAGTTCAAAGACTGCCACAAAGTTCTTTATCAAAGATATGTCATATAACTTTTATAGTGTAATACCGGCCAAAGCCGGTATTAGGTTATACATTAGGTTATATATTAGTTATGTTCACATCAGGTATTTAAAGATAGTTAATTAGGTATTAGGTTATATATTAATTATCCAAATTATATTATTGTTCACACTAGGTACTCAAAGGCAATTTATTAGGCATTAGGTTATATTAGTTATGTTCACATCAGGTATTTAAAGATAATTTATTAGGCATTAGGTTATATATTAGTTACCCAAATTACATTATTGTTCACATTAGGTACTCAAAGGCAATTTATTAGGCATTAGGTTATATTAGTTATGTTTCACATCAGGTATTTAAAGATAATTCATTAGGTATTAGGTTATATTAATATTATTCACATTAGGTATTTAAAATATAAATTGTATAAACTGTATATTATATTAATAAAAAAAATATTAAAAAAAACCGGGGAGCGACTAACGACGGGAAATGACATGATGAAGCAACATCACTTCTTTTTGGGAGCAGCTAAGAGAAAATGAGGGAAGAAAACGGAAGATAAAATAAGCAGAAAACAACAAGCGCGCCGCCCAAATACGAGAAAATCGTAAGGCGGCCGCAAAAAAGTCAATCAAATACTTGAAGAGAAACCACCGGCGGAAGAGCTCCCCACCAGGAGCAGGACGCCAAATTTCGGCACTACACGACGTCCGGCCAAAGCCGCCGTATGTTATATCTTTCCCATTCATGTCGCCAACAATGAACTTCTCGGAAACACATCTCAAATATCCATAGTTGAATATTATAACAACAATATATCAAATTTTTGTAATAAATGTTCCTTCAAAATTCCGGTATCTTCTGTTTTTCTTTCATGTTATATTTAAATACTATTATTAAGAGAGAAAACCTCATTGAGATAATTTCAATTAACTCAATGCAACTCGAAGAGCAAACGCTCCTGCGATTTGAAGAATAAACGCGTTTCTTTCTGTACTCAGATCCGTCTTGTATATGAGTTAGGACACGGGGATACCAAAATTTAAGAAAACGTTCACAGAATACATTTCTCCCTACAGTACATTACACACAATTTTTAACTGTTTTTGACATTAAATGAAAAATACAGCGTCGTTATAGCGCCTCGTCCGTCCCGACAATCATCAGAATTCAAAAGAAATTCAGAATGACAGCTCGTCAAACGAAGCGGGGGAAATTCAAATTTGCTATTTCAAAAATTGTAAAATTATCTAAAGTACTTATATTTTTAAACAATTGTACGTGATCTTTTTTAAAGGACTGATTATTTGAAAGGAATATTTGAAGATCTGTTTTTGATCAACACATTTCATTAAGGAAACAAACTATCTTCAATACTTACGTTGTAGGAAAACGCCGAAAAAAAAATGTTTTGTTGCATTTTTGGAAAAATTCAGTATATGAACGAAAATCATCTCCGCCAACGTCTTATAGCGTCCATTACGCAATCCGGCAATAAAATTTAACCAGAAAAGTTCATGCCATTTTTTTAATTTTTGAAAATGTTTCGGGGGCTTCTTGTAGAGTACCATCCAAAAATAAAATATTGATTTGAAATTCAGGAGGGCTCGACATCAGTCAGATCGCTTGCGGAATATCAACTTTGGAGAAAATTGCCTGAACAGTATAGCCGCTAGCATTGTTCACAGAGGAAAATACGTTTTACCATTAATCGTTTTTTTTTTTTTGGGTAGTTACTACCCACCAAACCTGGCTTCTGACTATACTACATGTTAAAGGGATTTTTTTTTAAAATTTATTTATAGTCGCATCAACTGCGAGGTTATTAGCGACTATTCAGTAAGTTACAATAAGGGTTGTTTTATAGCATGGTTACATACTTCTTTACATTTTTTTACATTTTTGTTCAGTGAATTACATTACAGTTTACATTGCACCAGTGGTTGGAAATATTTCACATGTTATGGTAATACACACAATACATACACTTAAAAAAAAACAAAAAAACAGTATTACAGTTCGTGAGAGACATTAATTGATTTACAAAATTTTATAATTTTTTCTTGTTGGGTACTTGAATGAAGTAAAGCATCAACATTAAAGTTCTGTAAGATTGATTGGCGGGATTGGTTGTACTTAGGACATTCCTGAATAATGTGTAATATTGTTATTTGTACATTACATATATTGCAAATAGGGGGAGTATTCTTGTTTAATAGGTGGATGTGAGTAAGCTTCGTATGTTCTGATCTAATTCTGGTGATTGTAACTTGATCTTTACGGCATATTTTTTTTGAAGTATGTAGGTTGTAGAAGTTTTCTATCTTCTTATGAAGACTGCTAGCCTTACAAATCTTCCACTCTTGGCTCCATTTGGTTTTCATTTTTCCATGCAAGTATTTCCAAATATCACTTGTCGTATATGCAATATTATGTACATTTTTCACTGACCGGAGGTCGACTAGTGATGTTGGAAAATTACTTCCTGGAGCAGTCAGTGGTATATCTAGATGAAGGGGAATCCAGAAAATAACAAGTTTTTTACCAAGCCTTTGAATAAGATGGTGTAGCTCCTGAACCTTGATAGCCATTTCAGAGTTTGAATTTTTGTTGTAGCATAGTTTTATTGTCGAAAGTGAGTTTGTGAATACAATTATATTTGAGTGCAACGATTGATGTATCATTTTTAGAGCTGTCATTAAAGCATAGCTTTCAGCACTATTAATACTGCAATAGTGATGTAGTAGGAAGCTACATTTTTCATTGGGTGTATATACTATGGCTTCAGTATCTTGATCCTAAAGGGATTTTATTCTATATTTATCAACTGAATTTATCCACTTTTTTTTTGACACCAGGGCCCGGAAATTACAGTTTTTGTGTCGAAAATTAGCCGATTTCCTCCGTAGAATTACGTAACTTTTTACTTTCTCGTATACGCACATACATACGGAGTAATATACGTAGTATAGAGAAAGTTATGTAATGCTCCGCGAAAAAAAACGGCGAATTTTCGGCAGAAAAATGTATTGCCGGGCCCTGAAAACAAAGGAGTGGATAAATCCAGTTACTAAATTAAGAGAAAAAATCTCTAACACGTGATGTAACCATAATTCCTGTTTTGTGGGCCTTTGATGCCAAAACACCAATTGAAAGCAAAACGTCAGTCTGTCTGCGTCTGTCCGTCTCTCCGTCCATCTGTGAACACTACTAGCGCCTAAACAGATCGTACGATCTTTTCCAAATTGAAGAATCCCTTGTCGATGTGATTCAAGTTGAAACTTTGAGATATTTAAAAATCATTCTTTAAAATTTGAGGGTACATTACATGAAGCAGTCGGTCATTTTCAAAAGTTTCTCAAAAACGACCCCAAATTTTTTCTTTAAATTTCTTCTAAGAATAGAGTAAAATACACTTATAAAGGCGACATACGTCCTATGTCCACTGTAAACTCTAAATTTTCGAAAATTGGAAAAGTTTGAATTTTTTCGGCGTTTTCCTAAAACTCTAAAATTGAACACAGATTTTTCTTTCAAATGAAATTTGTTGTCCATAAATAATTCTTTCAATAAGGTCATATATTTTTTTTTTAAATTACAGACAGACGAACAGACTAAAGAACAGACACATCAACAGACACATGAACATACAGGCTTTTCGCCGTCGTTCGATTTTTCTGTATCAACGATCCACAAAACATTTGTTTCTGGCACCGCGAGTTAAAGGATTTTTTTCTACATTTCACATTAGTAACCCCTTTTTACGTTAGCAGGACCCGGCATTAACAGTTTCCCCCATAGATTCTCAACAATAATATTCCAATGTTGTTGAAATAATGCCTTTATTATGATTTTCCTATAGATTTGTTAAGAATACCATGTAAAGAACAGAAGATTCCTTTCTTATTGTATTTCATTTCATATTGTTGATAAATCTCTTTTTAATATTTACTGATTATTTCATCTTTGGAATTGATTGAAAATTTTCGTTGAATAGAAACAATGAAAAACAATTTTTTCTTCCTTTCTGGTAACTATGTAGTAAGAAGAAAAAGTATTGTAATCATGCGCCGGGAGACGGGGATTTTTCGACAAAAACCTCTAAATTCCTATCACTGGTCACGACAAAAGTAGATAAATGTTATTCTTGTATATAGTGAATTACTTCAATACGTTTGTAAACAGAATCCATGTTTTGTGGGTCCTTGTTACTAAAAAATCTATTTACGACAAAACGTCTGTCTGTTCGTCAGTAGTAAACACAAGCATCTAAACGCCGCCCGTTATTTTTAGTCAAATCTGTGATACATGACAGTTTAAAATTACCTTTGTGAGAGGCAAAAGTTATAAGAGTTTCTGTGGTATAGCAGGTAAGCGCACTGTTGGAGAAGCTTAGGCACGTAAGATGGAATCTCACATACGGCGAATAATTTTTGCGGGTAGAAACAATTTTGCAGTTAATTGTATAGTTATAATCATTCGTATCCATTATAAATATGACATAAAGCATGTGTTTTGAGGCGGCACTACTTATTTTAGTGTGTTAATGTCTTTATGAATCACGTATAAAAATGCCCCTATTGCGATTCTGGCTTCAGAACGTCTGCATGAGCCCCCGTGTTGAGCTCTAACGTTATCGCAACTTTCATCTGTGACGTAATTCAACCTTGGCCGTAGTCGCCGAAAGATAAGACCGGGAACGACGTCCACAGAGTGTTCTAAAGACAAATGGGGTCTACTAAGATGTTAATTTCTTATAAACAATTACATATATCTCGAGAACGAGATATAATAGCACCGAACAGATTCCGGAATTATGCATCACATTTAAACGCCATTCAGATTAGACAATAAAAAATTAGCAACAATTGCAAATTTATAAACAATTTCCAAATTTTGCAAATCTAGAGGGGGAGAGTCTCCTGATGTACCAGAACCAAAAACCGCGAATTAACAATTTTGTAACAATTTATAATTTTATAAACAAATTCGAAATATGCGTTAGAACGGCCGGGAAGGCTCCGCAAATTGTGCCTGAAATGAATATCTCAAAATAGCAGTTTGTCAGGAGTTACAAATGGATTATTAAAAGTTAGAATAATTGTTGCTAAAATGATAAATATTTACTGGTCTATAGACAATCATTCTGGACGGAAAACCCCGCTTAGAAATATTTTTTTCGTCGTGGCGTACGCGCAGGCAAACTATCTCCTTCGGCAGGGAAATATGACGATATTTCCGTCTCGTACGTAAACGAACTAGCCCCCTCCCCCTGAGACAGCGTTCTTTCTGCCCCTTGGGATGTTGCACCAATCACAGACAACTGTGGTTCTACCTGCTAGCGATTGGTCAACGCGTCCCTCCCCCTGCCCTCCCCCAGGCCGAGGGGTGTCCAAGTTTGTCGGCACGGTGTGGAAGATAGAATTTTGAACGACATTTTTTCTGAGGGAGAGGGTACATACATCGGTAAAAGATTACAGAAATCATATTATAAAAGCAGAGGACCATCCTTGAAAAATACGATATAGAAAGCAAAGAACTGTTAGAGGCAAGTTCTCCTTTGTGAATCGTACTATAGTAGATTGGAACAAATTACCTGCAAAAGCACTAGAGGTTCTTGCATGTACTAAATTCCATCTAAATCATCATTATTAATACTGAGATTTTTATCGTTATTATTATTATTAATAATAATATTATTATTAATATGGTCATGTCCCTTATACAGTGAAGTGAAGTGGAGGGGAATGGGAGTGCAGTGCAGTGTAGTGCAGCACCCACCTGATATTTATTCAGAATCACGAGGCTTTTATTTCAAGCGTAGTGAATGCTCATTTCAAGCATAGTGAATGTTTATTTTAAGCGTAGTGAATACTTATTTAAAGTGTAGTGATTGCTTATTTCAAGCGAAGTGAATGCTTATTTCAAGCGTAGTGAATACTCATTTTTTATTTATTTATTTATTTAACGTCAAAAAACAGTTGAAACTGCGTATGACGTGCTGTGGGGAGAAGTGAATTCTGTGCACATTTTCAAAATTCTGTGATCCCTACACTAAGTCATATACTACATAAATTTTGAAAATTAAAAAGAAGCTCTCATGTAATAAAATCTATTTTCAAGGATAAATAAGTAATACATTTTGGGCTCTTATCCATGATGGCCATCGTCAAGGAATAATACTTCCTGCCGCAACAACATGGTAACGATAATTTGAATAACTATATTTCCCAATGAATTCTAGAAGACGTGCACAGATAATGAAGTTACATTTATGTCCAGAAGCAAAACAAGGGGCCATCTCAGCATTTGCTCAATGAATCAGGGAAACTGGACGAAAAACCTGATCGAGTTGGGGGTCATCGTGGTCACTGTATCCTACATCTTTTGTTTCAACTTCATATCGAGTAGTAGTTTTGTTAATTATAATTTGATCAATTGCCTTCATCGAATTTTGTGTGATCCGTGTAGGTACATTAATTGTAATGTCTAAATTGAAGGAATTAATTCAATGTAGAATTTTTTCTTTCTCGCAAGATTCGACCAGAAAATCAATGTGAATTCAATCAATTGAAATACTTTGCGATGAATAGCATTAAAAAGTTTCCTCAAAGCCGTAGAAGCATTATCATAGCATTCAAAATACATTTTCATCGTAGTTTTTTATACGTTGTCTTTTTTGAAATCTAAAAGCTGAGTGTATATAATGAAAATATTACGCATAAACTTCAAAACGAAACCTAGACATTCAGGATTAAAAATATGATCCAGGGTAAGAGGTTGATAGAATTCCAAAAGCCAACATTCGTGACATGAGTAGCTGTTGACAAAAATTATTTTTCTTCCCTGAATAACCACATTTCTTGAAATATTTTGAGTTGTTTACGATATTATCACCAATGTGCACAATGTTCATGTACGCCGTTGCCACCCGCTTTGCCTAAAAACGCACAAGTCTGTGTTCGAAGAGACCCACTTTTTCGTTTCGATGCCTTCTGCAGATCCAGGAGCACAACGCCATTTCGTGCTGAGTTTTGAACAAATCGCTGGATGAACGAGCACCTCTGCTTCTTTGGTAGCATTTATATTGTCCTGCAGAGAAACTATCCCCTTCGTACGAGCCAGAAGATCAGGCTTGGTATGAGCGATCGAAAGCAATCGACAAAGTAAAAAGAGTCTGAAACAGACATAAGAATGAAATACTCGAGTTTTGCATTTAATGAATACGTACTGCACGCACTGGTAGGCTATTGTCGTTGCTGACCTTTAACGTTCGAGATTTTGCCGTAGTTCCCTTAATTGGTGGGATTGGCCTCGCCGCAGTGGCGTGACCGCGCGGTGCACTGAGGTTTTGAGATTTACAGCGCTGCACAAATGAAGACGACCAACGCTCTCGTACCGCCAGAGGTCAGCGAACTCGGCGCGTTCGTTATACCCCATCCAACTTGCCTGCAGTCTTTTTGGCGTTAGTCAGTCTCGCTTACTCCGGCCAATCCCCCTCTCGGCTCAAATCGAATTGTGTGTTTCTTCACGCCTGATATAATGATAAATATGCAATTTAATGTTGTTAATCAGTTGAATAAAAACCTCTAAACAACGAATGAAATATTTTTTGAACTCACAGATACAAGAGTATATCTAATTGACAACATGTCCACAACTCCAAAACCTTTATAAACTATATTTTATTCCAGTCACATTGTCAATGTAAGCAACTTAACGAGTTTAAATGTTACGTGAATATTGATAAGAAATATAAAAATTCTCTACTTATCTAACTTGGTCATCGAGGTTCAAATATTTCTTACATACTGCTTCAAAACTTCCTAATTCTAAACTATGATATCTATTGGCGAAGATGCATACACTGTAAGCACGCAACTCGAGGTAGCAGAACTATGGAAAGTGTTATTTTGTATGAATTTAGACTTTATTTATACACCTTTACATTTTAAATTTTTAGAATAGCTTCTGAAATGCGGCTAGAAATTTCAAAAAAATTTTGAACAGAACGAAGTTTGGCCGTGATAGCGAAGGTCGAGGTGCATGGTTTTTTTAAATTTATTGTTCAATTGATTGTTACATGGTCCAGTATAATTACTCTTTCACATGTTTTATGACTGGCTTAGAGCTAACTTAATCTAAAACTAAATCTAATCTATCTCCTAATAAGGTGTAGGATGCTCATTGAGCACCTACGCACCTACGCTCAGTTTACATCGGAACAAATTTGCAAGAAGGCATGTACCGGATGTCTCTTACGGATCCGGGTCGGGAAATCGTTGTAAGTGGCTTGGTTGTAATGGGCTATTTGATTTATGGAGGATATATTTGAATAGAAGTTGTTCGAGAGATGAGCAATCTGGTGCTTGATGGATGGTATATGTAGTTCTCTATGGAGTTGATCATTAGAAATGAACCATGGAGTGTGAGTGGCTAATCTTAAATATTTGTTTTGCATTATTTGCATTTGATTGAATTTGTCTGTGAAGCTTTCGTCCAAATGGGGCAGGCGTACAGCATTAGAGGTCTGATTATTGTTTTGTATAGGGTTATGGCATTGTTTAAGGAGAGACTGCTTTGGTGATTTAGTATTGGTTTTAGCTATATTAACTTAATTTTGGCTTGTTGAATTTTCGTTGCTATGTGGGATTTCCAGGTTAATCTTGTATCAAAGTTGAGTCCTAAGTATCTAACAGTTTGGTTGTATGCGGTCCAGGGGATTACTTTGTTATTAATGTGGAGTGGGGTGGGGGTGGCGAATGTTCTGAGAGAGAATATTTTGGCTGTTGAT
Organism: Teleogryllus occipitalis; assembly: GCA_011170035.1. NCBI lineage: Eukaryota > Metazoa > Arthropoda > Insecta > Orthoptera > Gryllidae > Teleogryllus > Teleogryllus occipitalis. The sequence goes on from BLKR01011321.1 coordinate 17,729, forward strand.
TTTGATGGGATGAGCTTAATTTTACATTTTAAGGACCAATCTTCTATGTTTTTCAGGTGTAGTTGAATTTTATTGCATGTGTGATTTAATGAGTGGTTGGACATGAATATGGCAGTATCGTCAGCAAATTGGCCGATATGTGTTGGGAGAGGTAGGTATATCAGATGTGTAAAGGTTGAAAAAGGGAGGTGAAAGGGGGGATCCTTGGGGAAGTCCTGCTTTTATTTTGCGGGGGTTGGAGACATGATTCTCTACTGTTACTGTAAATGTCCTGTCAGTTATGAAATTTTTAATGATTTGTAGTAGGTAACTTGGGGTTCCTATGGTTTTTAACTTATATACTAGGCCTAGGTTGTTAAAATCTATTATTGCTCTTAGTTATTGTAGTTAGTAAGTTCAGTTCTTTTTTAATGTGAGGCGATTTTGTTATACTCCAAAGTCTTCTAGTTTTGTTTTTAGTTTTGATTAATTTTAGAATGGACTTGGGTAGTTTTGCGTTGGATGTTTTTGTGATGTAGGGAGACTTGTTATTTTGCAGGGATTTGACTGTGATAATGATTACATTATTTAAGTATGAGATTGCTTGTTCGATTTCCAGTGTGGTATTTAATATTTTAAATTGAGGAGTTTTATTAGTAATTATATTTTTAAACGTTTTCCAATTAATGCGTGTGTTTAATGTGTGGGTGGGGTTGTGAAGGGGGAAATGTGTTGGGTTGAAATGATGATAAGAAGATGATCTGAATCTAATTCAAATATGGGAGAACTATGAAATTTGACTTGTGTGTTGGTGATTGCAATATCCAATATATCTCGGAATTTGTTTTGGTCGTGGGGGTAGTGTGTTGGTTCAGGGGGAGAGATTACTTGCAATTTTAAATCTGATAATATTTTAGACAATTTCAGGCCTGCGGTGTTGGAAGTTCTGCAGCCCCAGTTAACGTTTTTGGCACTGAGGTCGCCAACAAGTATTGTAGGAGTGTTTTGTTGGAATAGTGATCCAAAATTGGTGCTGTGAATTTTGATTTTAGGAGGTTTGTAGGCTACTATGATAGTTGTTATTGTATTGTCTATTTGGAATTTAATGGCTATTGTTTCGATTCCAGGGGTATGGGGTAGGTTAGTTTGAATATATGGTACTGATTTTTCTATTAGAATTATAACACAGCCTCCATTTGAGTTTATTCTGTCTGATCTATGATTATTATATCCAGGTAGATTGAATGTTTCGTTTTAAATGTGTTTCGGTAATGCATGCTAATTTGATGTCTTTGGCTTTTAGGAAGTACGATAATTCTGTTTTATTATTTTTAATGCCGTTGGCATTCCAATTTAGTAGATTTAGTTTGTTAGTGTGTTGTAGAACCATGATTGTTCTTAAAGTATAATGACAATGAGGTGTGAATGTTACTGATAATTGCTGGGATGATTGAGTTGATTATGTTTACATATGAGTTGCAATGGAATTTATCAGAGAGTGCATGAATGAATGATTATTATTATTGTTATTATTACTGGGGTTTATATTGTTTGGTACTGAAGGGATTTGGTTGGGTTGATAAGGTGGATTAGAGTTGGAGGTTGCCGTTGGGTTGAAAGTGAAATTGGGGATGCCGTCTGTGGGTGGGAGGTTTGGAAAATTGTCGGAATGTAAGCGAGGTGGGGTGTTATTGTTGGATCTGGTACTAGGTTTGGTTGGTTGTGAATGTTTGGATGGGGATTCTACATTTTTGCTATGAGAATCGTTTTTTATTGAGCGTAGGGCTCCACTATGAGCTCCGTTGGGGGGTGGGGTTCAGTTAATTTTTTATAGTACGGGCATTGGTCAGTACGAACGTCTGCACGATGTGACCCGTTGCAGTTCTTCCAAAAAGGGTGAGCATTTTATTTGGACAATTTACTGAATAATGATATTTTTAGCAGTAGATACAGGCTAGGTTGTGGTTACAATTATTGCGGGTATGACCAAAGTCTAAACACCTTAAGCATTGTATTGGACTTTCGATTCTTCGTCTTTTTTCGGCTTTCACGTTTAGATTGCAAATTTCCGCTATTTGTAATACTATGTCAATGCTCTGCTGGCCGTTAAACTTGGCAGCTACTACTGGGATTGGAATGTTTTCTTTTTGCAGTCTAGTAACACTGATTAGCGAAGGGCACTTCTCTTTGACGTCCTCGAAGATTTCCTGTAGTGAAAATGATTGATGAACATTTTTAAATACTTTGGAGAATTTTTTATTAGCGGGATCTTTGTAAGTGTTAAAATTTCTTTTAGTATTTAACAGATGTTTAATTGTTTTTCTAAAGTCAGTTATTGTTTTGAACATTAGTTTTATTTGATTATTGATTATATTTGAGGTGAACTGATTAGAAATAGTTTTCTATTTCTCTATTAAACTCGGATAAGTTCGTTATATTATTTACGTTATATTATTTACGTTCGTTATATTGGTGGAATCTTGACATTTTCATCTTGTATTGGGGTGGAGTTTATATAGTTAAATCTGGAGTCAGGGTCTTTTAGTTCTTCTAAGGGAGCATATCTTTTACTAACTGGCACTGAATACACACTATTAGCACTGTTGACTGGCTGACTTTTTAGGAGAATGTTCATTTTCATCAGAGTCATTGAATGTTCTTCTAACGCTATTTGCTGAACTGTCCTCAGTTTCTTTGTTTTCGCTCACTGTTTTTGTTACGCTTTGGGCTGCATCGCTGGCAGTTTGCTGAGTACTGACCTCAGTAGCGCCGCTTCACATTAGTTCCTGAATTTCGGGGATTGAAGTTTCCTGGGCTCCCGCGTGCGGCGGATGTTGATTGAGAATAGCGGATTGGAGACCACTGTTGCCTTGTTGAGCAGCATCGCTTTGATGTTCACCAAGGGGTGGTGGTGTTGTGATGAATGTGGTGTCCATGGAGCAGTCTGTATTGTTCAGAGCGGCCATGGCCAGGGCTGCTGGGCACTGGTTCACTTTCAATGGTTGTTGAATTTAGTGCTGCATTTGGTAGCACTAATAATTGTCGCTCCAGATGATAAATGTACATTATACACCTTGACTAAACAAGCCTTAACGGCAGACACTTCACTGTTCGGAACAGAGCTGAGCGCGATGTGGACTTCGCGACGGCTCGATGCGAACTGGAGGCGCACGGTAAACCTGTTATCAACCCCAATGCCATTTATTCTTAATGATATTCGTAATAAACGTTTCTTTTAATTTCGTGAAATTCCTTTTCTAAAAACTGCTCAGGATGATGAATCCATTATCTGAATATTTATTCGTGAGAGTCACAATAAATATTACTCATGGTTTGAAACTTACCAGATAAATCAATTCGCGGAAACGAGGCTAGTAGAATTGAGTAATTTACAATGATCTAATGAATCTAATATAATTGCAAATATATGAATATTAAAGAATTCAATTTTTTTTCAAATTGCTTTTCATCGTAACGTAAATAACCATGTTCACTGTACAGTCTTATACTCGTATACAGTTAAACCATGTAACTGTATTCTACACATACGTGTTTTGCTCTCTTTTACGAGCAGAGGAAAATAATTTTAACGATTGGAAATGGGTCACAATTATTGTTGCATTTCGATGTTTTTACTGTAATTGGTAATTAATGTTATGGCCAGTTATGTTTCTGAATGCAGTTTATGTCCTGTTTTTGTAATTTCAATAAACAGGAAGCGTAAAATACTAATGTAGTTCACTTTCGTGTCTTGTTTTTTATTACTGATTCCCAAGTACTCAATTAAAAACATAACTGCCTCAAATTTAAATTTCATCGCTTAAATATAGTTAATTTTGTCTTACAAGAATACACCTACCCTTGAGAAGTTAAAGAAATACATTTTCAAAAATGTTTCTGTCAAGAAGCGCATATATCCCCATCACTAAAAGAACATCAATTTCTAATCAATTCCTTTAATTCATAAATTCATTAGAAGAAACATATATATATATATATATATATATATATATATATATATATATATATATATATAAATGAGAGAGAGAGAGAGAGAGAGAGAGAGAGAGAGAGAGAGAGAGCAATGTTTTCCAATTAAAGCGTAGTATTGAAAAACTATAAATAAAAACACTGATAGATTAATTTATATAAATGCCAGATTTTTTATGTATAAATGGATTCCATTACATTCAAATACAGTATGTTTGAAATGCAGTATTTTAAAGAGAAATCCAGTACCTAGAAGAAATGCAAATTAAACTTGTATTTATTTATATTTAACAAGTATAGTGTTAAAAATAACATTAAAATTCACTTTTATGAGAAAAATGGCATACTAGTTACAATTCAACTTATCTATTAAGTTTTATCAACATCATCTCAACTTAATAAGAAATGACAACACTGATCACAAATGATATTCTCAAAGAAATACCAAAATTGGATGCACCTAGTTTTTAAAACATTCATATCACAGATAGATTGCTATACTGAAGATTCAATATATACAAATCCAGGATGACAATCAAACATTTTGAATGGCAATTATTTCGTCCGAAATTAAATCGCCATGCCTGGAGAAAAATTACGAGGCAACTTTGCTGAAGGAACTCAAAAGATGATCAGGTGTCTCCTTGGCGGTGAAGGGATCCCAGTCTCCAAGTCCTACCAATCTCGCGCTTTCATTCCAAAGACGTGCAGATACTTCCATATCACATGCTTGTGGTCTGGGCTGTATTGCCCGACAGTCGCTGAATAACATATACGGGAAATATTGAAATGCAAGATAATATTAGTCAAATGTATAAGAGTATTAATAATCATAAATATTTCATAATCATTAATATTTCTAAATACGAAATTATATGTTTATCAAATAGGACTGCAGTTGAGGTGGTCTTAAAAACGGGCAAAATGTAAATATGCTTTGAAAATAAGAACGTTTATACGTAAATATGTCGAATAATAATTCAAAAAGTATTGTTGAAGACCAAGAGAGAAGACATGTATCCAACGTACTCTGTTCAGTAAATTGTGTATAATTTCTTATTATAAATATTTATTAATTTTACTGAAAGAATAGACGGCGATTTTCTGGGAAAATCATTTCGCTTATAAGCCCATTTTTCCATAGACGACCTCAATTGATGAATATAGTTCTCACATTGTATAGTTATTCTCTTTGAGTACTCGTACAAAGAAAACGTTTCGAATATTGTGTACTTGTTCTTACCTGTAGTATAATCCAGTTTCCTTTCCTGCTTCTTCGGATACTGCACAGTAGATAGTAGTTTGTGCACCTTGTTCAGGGGTTTTAAGAAAAAGTTTTCCAACGTTGTCAAATATCCATTTGCCACCTTTGAAATAGGCAGTATCAAAATGACGGCTCAATTCAGTGTTCACCACACCGGGATGCAAACTGTATGAAGTAACCCCAGATCCTACGGAATAAAAACGATGTAAATGAAATTTTAGGATCAGATTAATACGATTTATAATTATATCATAAATATTATAAATAAACACAATTCACGAGATCTTAAGACTTTTAGTTCATCACAACTGCAAGATATGGACCAATGCTAGTATTGTTTGTTGAATGAAACTATAGGTTGATGATACAATAAAATATAATTTCGTGTGTTTGAGGATAATTTTAAATGTCTTGGGAAGCTACTCTTCCCATCTTTTTTTCTAATTAAATTGAACATGAAATATTTTGTTGTCTAGGAAAGGAAACATATTTCAATTTGGCATCATATTCTTTTTCAATTACAACACATAAAATACAAATATACAGAAACGTATACGAGTGATCCACTTCTATTTATATTTTTTTCAAAGTTACTACGATTTACTTATTAAGAAATGTTGAAAGTAGCATACCTTCCAAACGTTTTCCCAACTCTTTGGCAAATAATACGTTTGCTAATTTGCTGCGACCATATGCCAGGGTTGGATTGTAACCTTTTTCCCAGTTCAGGTTATCAAAATCAATATCGCCAGCTGCAATCAAGTTAAGTGTGAGTTTGTAGGTTAGAAGTAGAACTTCTTGCCATGTATTTAATTAAATATTACAACTTCTAATAATTTCGCGTTTATGTACAAAATGACCATATAATCAGAAGCAATATCTTTATTTTAATGAAATAAAAGGGTTATAAAATCATATGCAAACCGACAAGAAATTTGCTACTAAATGACCTAAAACACATTAAACAAAATCAAGCTTTTCCTTATTCTAGTTACGTTGAAGTATTGCTTTAAATAACACTCAACTAATTCGAATACTATCACTCTTATTGAATAAAAACACAATAAAATATTATCATTATAATTACTTATATATTAAATGAAAATAAACAAATATTTATGATACGAGTGGAAAAGGTGACTTTCTAGCTCGCAAGAAAGAAATGTTGCGATACAATGACTACTACAATTACTTTACGAGCAAAGTAAAATCGCTTTTACTATGTGTCATGCACATGCCACACTCTCACACCAAGTGACACCATTTGCCACTCACGCCAAATGCCACAAGTGAAAGTATTTGTAGTACATGTACTAATCAATGATGTATACAAATCACCGGTCATGTAAATACTAACGACGTAAAAGAAGTGTAAAAAAATTGTAATGTGTAAGCTTTGAAAAAGGAAAGAATACGGCACAATGTAATTTTTGTCATCTTATGGAGTGGATTTAGTACTATCCCTACCAATAATTTTATGAAAAAATTTGAAGCCTTTTTGAGAAATTCTTGTTTTTATATTTTTAATATTTCACGCAAAATTGCGCCAAAAGTGGAATTGTGGAATTTTCAAAAAATAACATCAATGAAAGAACTAATTATTGAGAATAAATTTTATTTCAAGAAAACATCACTATCTGTAATATTGTACTTGTAGGAAGACATCAAAATAAATTCAAACTTTTGCAATTTCCGAATTTTCAGAGTTAACAGTAAAAATCAGATCGATGCCATGTTTAGAAGTGTAGGAGTATTTTACTCTTTTCTTACGAGAAATTTAAAGGGAAAATTGGGGCCACTTTTGAAAAAACAATATCGTAGGGATTCTTGAAAAAAAACCCTCAAAATTTTAAAAATTATTTTCAAAATCACAGAGTTCAGAGTCAGGCCAGATCGACCGGGGAACATTCAATACGGGAAAAAATCCTTATAATAGTTGAAGCGCTAATGTTGTTCACAGATAAACGGACGGACAGACGCGGATAAACAGACAGGCAGACGGAATTTTTGAAAAAAAACAACAGACTTTCGTTATCACGGGACCCCAAAACTTTTTCTTCCCTTGGAATCAATAAATCGATTTTCTGCAGCATTATATAATTTTCTCTATAGGGACGAGTAAGGTTAACTGGACCGGTTAGGTTAAGTAGTTCATGCTTTTAAATATTGGTGGGAAGTGATTACTGCTTTTTCTACTGGATGGCATTCGTAGAATGACAGGGCTGATAATCTAAGCCATTTTCTAATGAAAATGAACTAATGTTGTAGGCCTTCATTGTTGAGTACCGTAAGGCATCTTTTCTCTAAAAAATCACAAGTATTTTCTACCACTCATCTGCTTTGCAATTTTATTGCGATTGAATAACAACTACAAGACAAATATTCACACTAAATTAATTGTTAGCATTTCTGCTTTATAATTGTGTTTTTTTAATAATACGTCGCGGCTTGTATGTTTTCAGGCATATATAGAAAATACGTGCCATGGGGTTAACTGGACCGCGGGGGCGTTAGGTTAAGTAGACCGGTCGAATTACCCCCTTTATTTTTTTCGAAAGTAGTATTTGCTGATTTGTGACATCAATTGAATCATTTATTTCAGAAATCCGTCAAACGGCAAATTTCTCATGTCGAGAAAAGTGAGAAAAAGTGTCCCAATTTTTCAGATTTCAAAATATTTTTTAATATTAAAGCAGTTAATAAATGAATATTTTTCAGGTAAATATGGAATAAAAGATGTGACTATCCTCATGGAACAATATTCCACCGCTAAAGGGCATTTTAAATTTTGGCGTTTGAAGGGTTTCTGAAATAAACGATTCATGATGCCCTGACCTACCAAAATGCTTTGGTTTCAACAGTATATATTGTTACAAAGTTTCCATGCCCGCTGATGGATGGCAGGAAAGTATTTAAAATCATGATTTATTTTAACGTGAATTTGAAAGAGTACAATCTTCACTAAGCATTTTCTCCATTTACGTGCAAGAAAAGGTTATAGCAATGTGTAGAAGATTTTTTTTCACTAAAACGTCAGTTACGGTTTATTTAAATATCCGATCCACTTAACCTTATCGGTTAGGTTAACTGGTCCTATTGCAAATGTATAAAACATTCCATATTTGACAAGAACTATAGGCACCATGATGATGTTCGTTCCCACAATATAAAGAGAAAGCCTCACTGAAATATCATGCAAAATTTTCATGTGTATAGGTCAAGTTAAAGCAAATTTTAAAAAAGTGGACCAGTTAACCTAACTCTCCCCTACTGCGAATGTTACACCTTATAATACGTACGTATAAGAGGAAGTAAAATTTGAACATTTAGGACGCTGTACATACCCCCTAAGTAACCGTTTTTACGAGTGGATCTCAAAAAAACTTAATGTTTGAAACTCTATTCTTTAACATTTTTGAAATTATGAATCCACTTGTTTTGTTAATAATCATTGTAATTTTTTACTGTACAAACAAAGCACTACAACAATTTGTGTAATGCAGGTTCTAAGTCAAAACTTTCAGAATAATATAGCTGCATAAAAATGTATCCCTTCGTAAATAACTATTACCTCTTATTCTTTCATTATATTCGCATAATTACGTGTAAAATAGTTTTGGGGTTCTGTCAAACGAATGATCTAGTGAAAATAGGGAAGGTGAATTATCATATTTTCTACAAGTTTCATAAAATTGATGTAACGTATACGTTTAATTAAATTACAAGCTCCAACAAACATAGAAAAAGAACAGCAACAAATTAGGTAATGAAATGGATTTATAAAAAGCATAGAAAAGTAACAAAATCCCTGGTCGCAGTAACACAATAGAAAGCCCGAAACACAATGGTAAACAAATGCGACCACTAAAGAGTTACGAGTAAAATAATATGTTGAGGATAATGAAACATTCGCTGACCCTCCAGAGTGACCCAAGCGAATCTTTGTACCCGACTTTGAGATCTTCGGATTCTGAATAGAGCGCGCACTGCCCCCACAAGTTCGGGAGCTTCCAAAACCCAAGTTTGCAGTTTCAAACCCCTCTCGGACATTGGAAGGACGAAAATCCTCGTCCTATGTCGTGTCATGTACTTGAGGCCTGTAAAACAATTCTCTTGGCAGTTGCCTGGCAAAATAAAACCCTCCGATAATATCTCTGCCAAACGAGATCCACGTTCAACCTGTCAGATATGCTGGACCCAATGAGTAGAGAGCAACATCTTGTGGGGAGAGTGAGAATCGTATCTCAGGCGCGGTAAGAGAAACGCTCATAAGCTGCATGCGCTCAAAGAGACTCTGTAGACCCGCGAAGGGAACAGTTTTCAAAGCTTAGATCGAAACGCCAGTGCGGAACACATTCAAATGGTCGGAGTGTCCCGAACGCAAAATAAATATGAGCAAATTTCTTCGGGACACCCTTCTCAATCATGTTTTTCGTGCAGATTTCCTTGATCTATTAATTAAACGCTGAATAGACCCTGTTTCCTTTGACGCTTCCTTCACGCTTTTCATACCATGCTTTTGAATTTTCTGGGATCGAATCCCGTGTGGCTGCGTCTAAAATTTCTTTTAGGTACAGAAGAACTATTCCCGCCCATCTATCTCAAACCATGGAATACAAATATTAAGTAGATACATTGCAAGCAACACTTAACGTGCTAACGTGCCGCAGAAACATAATTAATTTGTTTACGATCTTAGTAATGTCGTAAATTTTCGCATAAATCACGATATTTTATGGTGATCGATAATAGTAGTTTATGCAATTAGTTTATAATGTTAAGCTTTATTGCATGAGTACATGTTTTGAAAACGAGCGACGTTAGGAGCGAGTTTTCAAATTTGTACGAATGCAATAAAGCAACATTATAAACGAGTTGCATACGCTATTTTTTGTATAACAGCATTATAAATTTACAAGAGAATCAAACTTAATTTCGCGAAACAACTTTCTTCTGACGTCTCGGGTGCTTGACATCCAACGCCCTCTGGAAATCAAATTCAAGATGGCATTGTTGACATCCGTGCGAGAAAACGGTGGTCGGCTGTTCCGTCTTCTTCTACCTCCCCACGATTCTCTCGCTACTATTGGCTGAATGTGTGATGACGCAATCATTCGTGCAGTAAAATCTAATACGTCATCATTTGTGCCGTAAAAGACCCTTTTATGAACGATTTCTTGCCCCAGAAAATGACGTTTATAATGCTGGTATACAAAAAAATGCTGAACATAAGTTTCCACGAGCGTGAAAGAGCTTCCACACGCAGCTATTGCGGTAAGGGTGTTTTATGGCGCAGAGACATGTCTCGGCGGCGCATCGTACACTTTGATGGGCAGGGTTGCCGAAGCACATAAGGTAACTTTCGTTGATCCCAACTTGGTTGCAAGACTTCGACTTAGGTCTGAATGAGCTACACTTAAATCGATGAGGAACAGGCAGTTTAGGACGACAGTATTCGCCTGACCGCAAGTCCATGCCGAATACTGTTAGTAAAAGGAAAGCAGTGATCTACTTGGCACGAAACGACACAGCGGGACGAAACGGCCGTCCTTTTTAGGAGCACGATATACCGCAGCTATACGAGATGGCGGCGCGGGACGAGACGGCGGCTCGGGACGAGACGGCGGCGCGGGACGAGACGGCGGCGCGGGACGAGACGGCGGCGCGGGACGAGACGGCGGCGCGGGACGAGACGGCGGCGCGGGACGAGACGGCGGCGCGGGACAAGACGGCGGCGCGGGACGAGACGGCGGCGCGGGACGAGACGGCGGCGCGGGATGGTGACAAGAAAGTTATTGCGGAGCTAGAAGACAACGAAGTGGCGATTGCGGCACCAGAACATCACATCATAGCGGCGCCAGCGGAGCTGGAAGATTGCAACGGGGTGGCTCTACTGCATTATGGCGACGGTTCAGGAGAGGTTGTTCTGCGACTGCTGCAGGTAAATTGTAGGAGTATCCGCTCGAAAGTAGTTGAATTCCAAACGTTAATTAACACACATAGGCCTGTAATAATAGGCCCAGAGTCTCGGCTCACAGAGGAAATAAATAACGCAGTAGTCCGAATTTCACCACATACGTAAGGGACCATAAAGATACAATAGGAGTGGAAATTTTCATTTGCGTAAGTAAAGATATGAACAGTTTTGAAATATTTATTGACGATGTACATGAGATTTTGTGTGTTTAGTTACGCGCAATGGGTTGGTTTGTTTTTTTCGTGTTTCCGGGCGCGTCAACTGCTTTGGTCATTAGTCATATTAGTGTAGTGCATGGTTTTTCTCGGGAGATGGCGGTGATCTTTCCCCCTTTCCCCGCTGGATGGCGAGATCCTGGCGAGTGGGGTTTCCCCCTAACCAGGACTCTCCCACCGGCAGGGCACCACCCCAGCCAGGACAATCTCTAAGCTCCCGACCGGTCTCCCGGAATATATGGTAGTGTAGTGCATGCTAGTGTAAATGTGTGTGTAAGGGGAGAGGACAGGACAAGGAAGAGGAAGGAAAGATCGCGCCCGGTCCGTGGCCCGTTTGGTAGGGTACTGCTCCGGCATTCGCCTGGTGTTGATCGGAGAAACCGCGGAAAACTACCGATCAGAACAGCCGGCCGCTTGAATTCTCCTCCAGGCAGCGACTAAATTCGACCTAGCTGAAAAGCTAGTGTCGAAAATCTTGCCGCCGTCAGGACTCGAACCTAGGACCTCCCGGTCAGAGGCGCTGCAGTAACATCAGTTGATGCACTGAGCTACCGCTCCCGGTACGCGCAACGGGGAACAATATGGTTTTAAATATAGCTGCGCTATATCGTGCTCCTAAAGAGGACGGCCGTCTCGTCCCGTGCCGCCGTCTCGTCCCGCACTGTCGTCTTTTCCCACGCCGCCATGTCGACCCGCGCCGCGTGTCGTCTCTCACCGTGTAGATCACAGCTTTCCTTTTACGATGTTCAGCATGGAGTTGCAGACACGTGAATAGAGCCGTCCTAAACTGCCTGCTCCTCTTCGATTTAAGTGTATTCTGACGCGACCAAAGTCGGAGTCTCGCAGCCAACATTCGGGATCAACGAAGGTTACCTTATGTGCTTCGACAACCCTGCTCATTAAATCTTTCAAGGGTACGATGCGCCGCCAAGACATGTCTCTGCGCCATAAAACGCCCTTACCACAATAGCTGCGCGTGGAAACTCTTTCAGGCTCGTGGAAACTTATGTTCAGCATTTTATCGGTCACCATAAAATCTCTTGATTTATGCGAAAATTTACATTACTAAGATAATAAACAAAGGAATTCTGTTCCTGTGGCACGTTATCACGTTAAGTGTTGCTTGCGATGTATCTACTTAATATTTGTATTCCATGGTTTGAGGCAGATGGGCGGGAATAATCCTCCTGTACCAAAAGAAATTTTACACTCAGCGGCACAAGCCACACTTGATTTGATCCCAGAAAAATCAAAAGCACGATATGAAAAGACCTATCAGGAATTTACAGCATGGCAAATACAAAATGACGGAGAGTTAAGTATAAAAGATGTCATGCTTGCTTATTTTGAGAACTTGATAAGCTAATTTACATTTATTTTTTTTATAAAGGCAAACCTTTTTTCTACGTTTTGTTGTACAAAGTCATAGACACATAGGGCAACCACATTATGGGTTTATTACGCAATGCTCGATTCCGTGCTTAGCTCTCGCCGGGGCAACACCTCAGAGCGCTCCGCGCGATAAGCAGTCGCAGCTAGTGAAAGTGTCGTGTTAGAGATAACGTGCAGCAAGGCTAAGTGGTGTGAAATACGCAACTCGGTTTGCCGTTATTAAGAACTGCCAGCTTTTCACTAAAAAAAAAGCGGTAGTTTTCTTCATTATTTGCATAGTTAATGCAAAATGAAGCTGATCCATCCACGGGGTTTGTACTTTCGCAGGCCCTATTAACCCTACACAATGTAGACAACAACAGTTATTTTACCAGCAGTGCAGTGCATCAGGTTCCGCAAGATATAACCAACAGTGAATCGATGGAAACAAGTGGTCAGGAAACACAGAACCCGACCTCTGCCGAAGGCAACATGGAAGGGCGCTTCGCATCAGGTTCGTTACACAGCGAACAGTCACCGCCATCATCATCAGGAAACCCTTCACTAAAAAGGTCAGACAGTGATTTTGTAGATCCGCATGAATATAAAAAGAAAAGTCCCGTAAAAAACAATTCTAATGACTCGGTTGATCCCAGTCAATATAACTGTAAAATTGGCAACAGATTTGGTGTGCTACGCGATGGTGTAACTTCTCCAGAAACCAGCCGTTTTCAATACCTCAGTGAAAATGCCTCCGAACAAACAGATTTACCAGCTAAAATCCCCCCAATTTTTGTATCAAATATCTCCAACTCATACAGTTTCATCAAAGAACTTAAAAATAAAGTGACCAGTGACTTTGTAGCAGATTTCAAAAACAATAAAACAAAAATCAGTACAAACTCCATAACAGATTTCCGTAACCTCATTAAATACCTCATAGAGACAAACAGAAGTTTCCATTCTTACAAGGACCCTTCAAATAAAAAATTTTCAGTTGTGTTCAAAAATCTGCATCAATCCATATCAGAAACGGACATCTTAACAGAACTCAAACTACGTCACCCATCAATTATCAAAATTACGAGACTACAAAAAGACAACATCCCAATCCCGGTAGTTGCGGCCGAGTTTAGTGGCAATGAACCTATTGAAACAATTCTTGAAATCACCCAAATATGTAATCACCGTGTGACTACTGAAAGACGTCGGAAACCCAAAGGACCCATCCAATGTCAACGATGCCTAGACTATGGACACACGAAAAACAACTGCAACCATGTCATTAACTGTGCATTTTGTTCCGGAAATCATTATTCAGTGATGTGTCCGCAAAAAAGTGATATACCGGTTTGTGCTAACTGCAATGGTAATCACAAGGGTGATATCAGAAACGAATCGTGCTCATACTATAAAAAAATCATTGGACAAAAAAATAGTGACCAGTTCAAAAACAATAGTAATGAAATGCACCAACAATCCAAATCCTCACCGCCAAACTTATCTCACACTTCCTTTCCAGGTTTACCACCAACTCAACCCATTCCGAAGTTTACACATCAAAACAATCCCAAACCAAACCCTTCAAATTTACCAAATCAACCACGCAATCGCATCCAATCACCTTCTCACTTAAACAATAATTCCAGCAACAATATAATCAACACAATCATAAACTCCATCACCTCCTGTATAATAAATTTCATCAACTCGCTAATACCATCATTAATCTCAACCATTCAAAATTCAGTCTCAGAATATTTAAATAATAGTCATGCCAGGTCAAATTAATAAGAGCTTAATCTTCATGAATTGGAATGCAAATAGCATTCAAAACAAAAAAACCGAATTTATCCATTTCTTGCATCATTACCAGATTGGGATAGCATGTGTTACCGAATCACATCTATGTGATAAAAACAAACTTTACATCCCCAATTATATCATCTACAGAAATGATAGAAACGAAACAAAAGGAGGCGGAGTATTTATCGCAATATCATCCCACATCATTCATTACCAAGTTGACATTCCGCAAACACCAGGTATAGAAACTGTAGCAATACGCACAACACTAAATAGCCAAACAATTACAATAATAGCAGCTTATAAATCTCCCTCGGCAAAAATCAAAGACGCAAACCTAATTAGCCTATTCAATTCGAATGAAAAAACATTATTACTCGGGGATCTTAATGCCAAGCATATAAGCTGGGGCTGCCACACTAACAATAATGATGGCAAGATCCTTGCTCGAACCATAACAAACAATAACTTAAAAATTATCACAACAATAGACCCAACCTACTACCCACATGATCGAACACGTAAACCAGATATATTGGATATAGGTATAACAAACACAGACATAAAATTTCACACCTCCACAGTGTCCGAGCTAGATTCTGATCACACCCCCGTACTGATCTCAGCACAAAAGTTAACTCCACAACATGCAACCGTACCTAAATCAAACACCCTAAAAATCAACTGGCGAAAATTCCAAGAAATACTAAGAAATAAAATCCCACAATTTAAAATATTAATTAGTCCCGCCGAAATCAATCAGGCTGTATCACACATGAATTCGCTAATCCACTCTGCCATCCAAGTAACACAACTAAATATATCACCTAATAACCGTAGTAATAAACATAAAAAATTACCATCTGATATTTTGATTGCAATCTCAATAAAAAATAAAACAAAGAGACTATGGAATCAGTTAAGAACACCGAACTTAAAATCAGAACTAAATTTAATCACAAAAGTAGTTAAAAACTTAATAACTAACCACAACAACCAACAATACCAAGCAATATTATCTTCACTCCATGCTAACAACAACTCTTTATGGCAATTCACCAACAGAATACTGAAAAAGAAAAGCACGATACCACCAATAAACACTTCGACAGGTAAAGCATATACATCCGTTGAAAAATCCGAAGAAGATCCTACTTTTCGACAACGTTTATAACAAACATCTCAAAACCACACCCTGAACATCAAACAATACACAATAACAACAAAAAGACATACTACGGTCCACATCACAACATACATCTCACCAATCCAGCCGAAATTAACAAAATAATTAAAAAATTACCCTCCAGGAAAGCACCCGGCCACGACAACATAAACAACACAATAGTGAAAAACCTCCCTCCCCCTGCAATAGCATTTATAACTAACATTTACAACTCCTGTCTTAGAATAGGTTATTTTCCACAATCTTGGAAGCATGCCATAGTGATCCCCATTGCCAAACCGAACAAAAATCAAGCCGATACAAGTAGCTACAGACCTATAAGTTTACTCCCCACGTTATCCAAAATTTTTGAAAAAATAATTCTCAACAGACTAAAAGAACACTTACAAGCAACCAAAGCCATACCAAAGGAACAATTCGGGTTCACTGAAAAACTTTCTACACTACACCAACTCCTCCGCATTACCGAACATCTTTATTCATCATTTCAAAAAATATATCACACAGTAGCAGTTTTCATCGACATAACACAGGCGTTTGATCGGACGTGGCATGAAGGTCTCATATACAAAATAAAAAAAATAGGCACTCCACATTATATCCAGTCCATCATTCAAAGTTTCATCAGTAACAGGACCTTTTCCGTAAATGTAAACAACCACCATTCCAACCCAAGACCAATTTTAGCAGGACTACCACAAGGATCACCTCTATCACCTACTTTATTTAATTTATATGTTTCAGACATTCCCAAACTCAACGACATCCACATTGCACAATTCGCGGATGATACAGCCTTCTATAACTCCGGTCTTTCACTTACTGATTGCAGAAACAAAGTTCAATTGTACCTTAACCTAGTAGACAGCTGGGCTTCAAAATATAAAATCCAACTCAACCCAACCAAAACGGCCGCCAAGATCTTCACACTCCGTCCACACTCACCCCCGCGACCACTCATGCTAAACAATACACACATCAACTGGCTCCCTCTTAATACCCCAATCAAATACTTAGGACTGAACATGGACACAAAACTCAATTGGAAGCAGCATATAGATGCCAAAATCATTCAAGCCAAAATCAAATTAATACAACTAAAGCCATTAATACA
>BLKR01011322.1:0-34628 GCA_011170035.1 Teleogryllus occipitalis
GGGGCGCTCGAAAAGGTGGGAGTGTCCGACTGGGCGGGCGATGTCGCCCGGAGGGAGAAGTGATGGGGCGGCGGCCAAGACGGATGGGCGCGCGGAGGCTCCGCGGAAGGCGTGGAGGGCGCCTCCTGCGCCTTCGCAGAAGGTGTGGGGAAACATCTACTTTAGACGGAGCGGCGCTCAGTAATCAGCCAATGGCTTTGTTAGTAACATGCGGAACATATTGTGAAAGAGTTTGATTTTTCATGAAATGTTTAAAATTGTAGAGTATGTATGTTCTTTTTCACCTTTTTTAGAATTAATTTATTGATATGTAACATACCTGATACTGGTGGCCAGCAGAAGTAAAAATGCAAGGCATCAGGTGGGTCTTAAACAGTGACGCAGAGAGTATGAGAATTCCGTTGGTACGCACAGTGTGAGGATCGACAGAATAATACAATTGCATTTTTCAGTCAAAACCGAAAGTATTTCATTGTTTTTTGTATTATCCTCAAGTTCCCTAGTATCTTACTAAACCATGGACACACAGACAGAGATTGCATAGTTTTCTTTCAATTTCTCCGCGCATTGGAATTCGTAATATAAATACATTTGCTTCATGGATAATTTCATTCTGGAGGAAGTATCATTAGATATGATTAAATACGGCCAACAACTTGTGCATGGAGCTAGAATGAAGAGCGTATCCTACTTCTCAGAGCTGGGACGTTCGCCCCGCCATTCCGCCCGCCTATAGCCTCACCCCATCCCTGCACCGCCTCGTCCCGCCTCGCCCCGCCTTCACCTCCGCCCTCGCCGGCCCGTGCGCGGTCGCAGGACCCTTCGGAGCGGGGCAGAGCGTGGCGGGACGGAGCCGAGGGGCCGGAGCGGGGCGGGGACGGGAGAGGCTGCGGAGGCGACCAGAGTAACCGGATTAAGCGGCTCGAACGCTGAAGTACAATTTCTGGGCGAGTCGTAGCGCTCCGCGAGGCGGAGGCGGGAGCGGGGGCGGGAGCGGGGGCGCGAGCGGGGAGCGCAGCGAGGGGAGATCGGGGCGGGGCCGGGAGGAAGCTGCCGAGGACGCGCCCTGCCGCGCTGTAACGCAAATGCGAGATATTCGCCGCCTAATACTAAGCAGTTTGGCCCGGGCGGCGGGGGCGGGCGGGGGAGGGGCGTGGCGGAGGCGTGGTGGGGGCGTGGAGGGCTAATGGACGCGCGCGGAGGCCCGATTGGCGGCACGCGTCGCCGCCTGCGAGTGTGAACATCTGCTAACGGCGCTGTAAAACGCGCAATCTCTTTAAGACCACTTAAACGTTACAAAATTGGTCTCTTTTCCTTGGACTTGGCTTGGCTCGAGACATGAAACATACATATAATCTAGGAGAGGGAATTAATTTTCGGTGGATATGGTATTATGGGGAATTGGCGGCAACGGCGAGGGAAGCTGCGCCGCAGAGCGGGAGCGAGGGAGAGGGTGACGACGGGGGGCGGCGGGGGGCGGGGCCGGAGAGCGCACCGCAGCGGCGGCGCAGCGCCAGCCGAGGGCTCCGCGTAATGCGTTTGCGCTCTCTCTCGCGCTCAATGATAATTATGTACAAGTATTGCAACAGTCGCGACATGCAGAAACCGCTACACAAACTTTTATCAGCATTCAAACTTTGTACAAGGTACAGATAGAGAATTTGTAATTTGGCTTAAATTAATCTCGCCCTCACTTCCCGCAGCCGCGAGGAAAACAATAAGAGCGCAGCTGCCGCGGCGAGCGCCGCCCGCGGGTCGCCGTCCGCCACAGCCCCGCCCCCTCCCCTGCCCCTGGCTCCACCACGTCCCTCCCCCGCACGCGTTCCGCCTCGGCGCCGCCCCGCCGCGCCCCGCCCCGGCCCCGACGCCGCCCGCGGCGCGACTTAGTTAACTGCTTAACAGGTGGAGGGCGCGGGCGGCGGCGGTGATGTCTTGCGGGGGGCGCCTCTTTGCTGCCCTCCGGGGAAAATTATCCAATTCCTGCCAAAATCGCAGGCAGCAGCGCCTCCTCCTCGGCGCAACGGCCCGACGCGCGATAGCAGGCGCCCCCCCACCCCCCACGCCCACTCCGCCTCGCCCGCGGGCAGTCGAGCGCGGCGCCCCAGCGCCTTCGCCCCTCCGCCGCCCCCCGCAGCGCGGCTGCGGCGAAAATAAGGCGCGGCGAACGCCACCCGCGGCGGAGTGTCGCGCGTATTTCTTTGACGCGGCCCCGGGGATCGCCGCGCGCGCTCTCCCGCTCGCCCCCTCTCCTCCCGCCAGCCCCGCCCCACGGCTGCCGCGCGTCTCCTCGCATGGGCGCGCGCCGCAGTCGGGCGTTTCGCCGCGCGGCCGTCAGATAAGTGTGTGCAGGCGCCCACATCCCAACTTCTTGGCCTGTTTAATTAAGGAGTAAACATGAAACCTCTGAACTGCGCGGTGCAGCGCCTTGCCCCACCTGCCACGCGGTCCCTCCCTCCCTCCGCCAGCCCCACCGCGCCCCGCCCCCGCGTTCCTCTCCTCCCCCGCTCCACCCCCGCGGCGCCCCGCCCCCGCACGCGGGCCGGGATTAGCAGCCGTTCTGTCTCACCTCGCGCGTAAGTGCGCCCGTATGCCGCCCCCGCGCCGCCGCCGCCGCCGTTCGTTAGGCCCCGCTTTGATGACCTCGCTCCCCGCGCCGCTCCGTTTTGATTGTTGAGCGCTCTTACACAAACATTACACAAGTTGGTAAGACGAGGAAGCGCGACGCAGGCCGGTAAGCGCCGGCGCCCGCACGTGCCCCGCCGCCGCCCCGCTCCCACCCCGCTCCAACCGCTCTACTGCCCCGCCCCACCCTGCCGCCCAGCCCCCCCCCTCCGACACCGGCTACTAAACGGCGACGAGGCGTGGTGGCGCAGCGGCGGGCAGCCTTCTTCAGAGACAGTCTCTGGAGCAGACGGGCACCACAGAGTAGGTACTACACAGAAAGGAAAGCTACCCACAATCCGATCGCCGATATGATGCGCACGGTCGCCATATTGAAATTGTATAAACAGCTGTACGGTCCGGCATTTGTTGTGTGGTGAACGGTGGAGAAGCTCCCTTTTATTTCCGTTTCACTCGTGTTTGGTGTGTGTATAACTAGCAAAAACATACGTGACCCGAAGGGGACTTTTGCTTCGTATAGGCAAATATTAATTTCGCACACACACACAAATAATAAAAAATAGAGATAAAAAGGTAAAGAATTATAAATACATAACTAGTAGTGGTACAGAATGGAACAGACGTTCAGTATTAGTTTTCGATTTTCTTTGGTCTGGGCTAGTTTATCGGACTTGCCACATACTCTAGCCAGCTGCTATCAATCTCCGCCCAAAGTACAAATTTATGAAATTTTTTCAGTTGTTTGCTTTCCTAATAACAGAAGCGAAATTACTTTAAGAATGTTAAAGAAGAGTGAAACCTCTTCCTGAAGGACAATTTTAATAAACAAATTTGGAGCTGTTTAAAAAAATATTGTTTAAGCGCTACTAAAAATGCGAAATGTAGCTCTTTTTCCCAGAAAGTTTTTGAGTTTTCGGAAAACTTTATTTAAAAAAGTCATTTAAAGTACTTTGACTTACAAAAAACAGTGTTTACAAATAGCTGAAAATGTGCATATTAACGGCGAGAGAGACATCTCCTCTCTCTTTAAGTTTATCTATCGGTTAAATATGGAATCCGCTTCGACCCTTTTGGTTTTACTTTTTCGGTCAGCGTTAGCTTAACCGTAACCGGAGCTTGTTCTGGCTGTTATTTATTAAACCGCCGCCGGTTGCCAAATAACATTTTCTTCATGGAAAGCGATGAGTTGTTAGATTTGTTTTTTGATTGATGGAATGATTCCGGGCGCGTCAACGGCTGTCATTAGTCCCGTAAATGTAATGCATGTTTTATCCTCAGGAGGTGAGGAAGATCTTCCCCGCTGGATGGTGGGATCCAGCGTCGACATAGCGTCGGCTAGCGGGATTTTCCCAACCAGGTACCTCCCACTAGCGGTGCACCGCCCCAGCGGGGACCGCTCCCGACCGGTTTCCCGGCATGTATGGTAGTGTAGTACATGTGACTGTGTGTGTAAGTACGGGGTAGGATAAGAGAAGAAATTCGAAGGAAATATCGCACGCGGTCCGTGGACCGTTTGTTAGTGTCCTGCTCCGGGGTTCGCCTGGTATTGATTGGAGAATCCATCCAATAAACACCAGGCAAATGGGAAGTACCCTAACGAACTGACCACGGACCACGCGCGATCTTTCCTTCCTCTTCCTTGTCCTATCCGTGCCATTTACACAAATTTACATTTACATGCACTACGCTACCACACATACCGCAAGACCAGTCGGGAACTTAGAGATTGTTCCGGCTGGGGCGGGGACGTGCTCCGCTGGTAGGAGATAACTTCGGAGGAAATTCCCGCTCTTCCAATTTACCAAAATAAAAATTACGTTTAAAACAGAAATTCTTCCTATATTAACAAAATTTATTATAATTACAAATACGATCTCAATTATCTAGGCACAATCTGACTTGCGTTACATTTAAAAAATAAAATGTACATTAAAACATTACATGCAACAACACAGCTCGGAAAAATTTAATGAGAGACAAAATCAATCGAAAAATCATATTTTAATTTAAAAGTTGTTAGCTCAAGCAACAAATGAGTTTACCCTTTCTACTTTCTCGTATACGTATGTATATACGAAGTAATATATATCGTATAGAGGAAGTTATGTAAAGCTGCGGAAAATCGATTTCGAGATTTCAACGGAAATACACGTGTTGGAGTCCACAAAGTTTTTTTTTTTTTTTTTTTTTTAACGTCCGTCTGTCCGTCCGTCTGTGAACACTACTAGCGGCTAAACCACATGTACGATCTTTCCCAAATTGAACTATTGCTTCACTGGCTCTAGTTGAAGCTTTGAAGTTTTAAAAAACATCCTTTAAAATTTGGGGTACTTTACATGAACCCCCCCAGACATTTACAAAATTTTCACGAAAACGACTCCAAATTTTTTCTTTAAATTTCTTGTACGAATAGAGAAAAATATACGCCTAAAGGTGGCATAGGTTCGATTTTCACGGTTAACTCTGAAATTTCGAATATGGAAAAAGTTTGAATTTTTTCGGCGACTTCCCACAACTATAAAATTGAAGACACAGTTTTTCCACTCAAATTAAATATTTTGTTCTTTTATTAAGGTCATGTAGAGGTTTTTTGATAATTTTATTAGTTTTTGTGCAATAGAGCGAGACATTTGTAATGTTAAAAAATTATAAACACAAGATTTTCTCAAGAACCACTCAAAATTTTTTTCTTCAAATTTTTGGTAGGGGTAGTACTATATGTACCCTATCCGATTACATAAAAGCCATATTGCTCTATTCTTTTATTTTTTTACAATAATTCCAAAAATGTATTTTTTTACTTGTCTCCCACGTCAGTAATATTTACCTTAGATGCAATTTCTTCACATTATTATATTTATGAGTACATGTGCTTTAAATAATGTTAAATAAAGTTTCTGGAAAGTTCAACAGTTTTCTGTAAAAAAGAGCTCAAAATTTCGCATTTTCAGAAATGCTCTAACGTCATTTTCTCAAAAATGGCTCCTAATTTTTTCTTCAAATTTTCCCAGTGGATAGTGCTATTTGCACTTCTTAATATAACGTAAAGATTATATTGTTGTTTTTTAATTACATAAATATATTTTTTTGAAATACCTCTCATGCCGTTAATATACACATTTTCATCGATTTGTATACATTATTGCATTTGTGAGTGGAAATACTTCATTTTTTACAAACGGCGTCAAATTTTTCAATGAAAATTTCTATTTAGGACGATGTATTACTCTTCTTTAATATCGTTGATGTAATAATTCGGTTCTACTACCAGGAAACCGAAAAGTTGAGATGTCAAACCAAAAATGTATTTTGGGCGACGATAGAAGGCAGCTGGCAAGAGAATGGGGCAAGACCGTAAAGTCAGTCCACAGGAAATTCGAAAACTTTACTACGAGAAAGTATGTGCCATTCTGCAGCACCTCTAATTTGTACATCAGAAGAATTGCAGACCTCGGGAATAAATAATGATAACAACCAATCCTATATTCATTGAGCCTCCGTTTTGGAAGTGAGAGTTATTGTTTACTTCAGTGACATGTGGTTTGTGACAGAATTAAAAATATATTGTGTCTCTATTAGAATTCTTGTGATCTTTCTGTGCCAAAAAAGGTCTAGTTCAACATACTTGTTTACTTTCGCAAAAAGTGAAAAACCTCATTTTGTGTGTTAATCATTATTAACGCGAGAGGTGTAGAATAATAAAACGGTAGTTTGAGGATATATCATATTTCCTTCAAATGTTCCTTTCATCAAGATTTAACATCGGATTTCTGAATAGTGGAAGAGTTGACTAGCAACTGACATGATTGTTTTCCGGGTAACTGTTTTGATTGTGTGCGTGCCACAAACATCGCCTGATCTGCTCAGAGAGCACGTATCTGGCTGTTTGTCGCACGCAACTGCTGACTGCTGCAGATTGTGCAACGTTGCAAGCCGTGGCGCTCAGCCCAGTCACGTTAGGCACGAACAGAAGAGCGCTACTACTCCCCACGATTGGGACGTGCCGCGACCTCACTGCAGGGGGCGACACCAAGCTAGAAGTCACTGATATGCTCTGACCTGTAAACAATTTCACTTGTATGATTGCCATATCAGTTTTACCTTTTTATACACATTTTAATTCCTAATTTTATTCTTCTTATACTTTGTCACTATTTAACTCATTATCAGTGCGCTTGGGTTAAAGTTAAATTTTAGTTGAAAATATTTCATTTCTTTTGTGACTTACATTTTCTTAGCCCATTTACTTTTTTGCACTAATACCCAAGCTGAGTGATTTAAAATTGTCTTAAAAATGTGAATACATTGCCCTAGATGGGTTGCTAAAATGCATGGAGTATTAAGTAATCTTGTGTTGAAACTCATCAATTTCCTAAAAAAATAATGAATTTTTATTGATTAATTGTTTTGTTTACGAGAGCGTCAGCAGTTATGATCATCAGACCCGTACCCCTGTAGTGCATGTTATATCTTGGGAAATGGCAGTGGCTTTCTAGGGTGACCAAGAAGTAGGGTAAAAATATAACCACGAATAATGTAAGTTTCATTACAATACAATACACATCATTACAATGTACCAAGTCGTTTCATATTTAGCATATTCCAGATGTCCAAAGTCAAGCCAAAGTTACATCAATATCCAGAAGGAGAATATAAACGTACAAATAGGAGTGAAATGTACTCTCCACTACTAGTCATATTTCTCAGCACGAAGTAAGACATAAGGCTGAAGGCGCATCCATCTTTTCAGTCCTCTGAAACCGGTTTAGTTTCCTCAGGGCATCAATTGATGTCATTCCAGTGTCTCTAATCGGGAGGTTCCAGTGTTCAAGTCCCGACAGTGGAAGGATTTTCGACACTAGCAACTTAGCTCAGTCGAATTCAGCCGCTATCTGGAGGAGAATTCTAGCGGCCCGCGGCTCTGATCGGAAGTTTTCCGCGGTTTCTTCAATCAACACAAGGCGAATGCCGCAGCAGTGCTCTGACAAACGGGATATGTACCGCATGCGATCTTTCCTTCCCATTACTTGGCCTATCATCTCCCCTTACTTACATAAAATTACACTTGTATGCACTACACCACCACACATATCTGGGGACCAGCGTAGAGCTTGTCCCAGGACGGGCGGTGCATCGCTGCAGAAAAATACCTTGTTGGGAAAATTCCGCTTATCAAAGTGTACGTCGGCGCTGGATTTCACCATCTAGCGGGGAACGATCACTGCCACCTCCCGGAAAAAATAACAAGGACTACATTTATAAGACTAATGATCTTAGCCGTTGACGTATCCAGAAACAGGAAATAATCAGTGTTTTGTCTAGAGGGGAGGCACAAGCCGAGACCCCGACGCCGCCCGCTCCCTCCGGTGGCGAAGCGGCACTAGGCGTCGGCGGCGCGTGGAAATAGGAAGCCGCTGGCACTACACCTTTCCCTCGAAAGCGTGAGATCCGGTGCCGAACTTAACGTCGGTTTGCGGAAGTCCCCCCTCCCCCGCAAGTAACCACCAGCGCGACTCAGACCCAAAGGGAACGAGGTCTAAGCTGCCTGTTGATCTCAACACGTGTGGTTGTGTAGTGTATGTGTGTGTGTAAGGCGAGAGGGTCCATGATTGAGGAAAGAAAGATCCCGTGCGGTCCGTGTCTCGTTTCTTAATGTACTTTTCCGGCATCCATTTGATATTGATTAGATTGATTGATTAATGTTTCTGGGTGCGTCAACTGTGAAGGTCATTAGTTCCGGAAGTGAAGTGTATATTTTTATGGCGGGAATTCGCGATGAACTTCCCCCGCTGCTTGGCGAGATCCAGCCCCGAACTACACATCTGCTTGCGGGGATTTCCCCAAACAAGTATCCATCACCAGCGGAGCACCTCCCCAGCCGGGACAAGCTCTGAACTCCGGAATAGTCTCCCGATATGCGTGACAATGTAGTGCATGTAAGTAAAGGATGATTATAGGACAAGGAAGAGTAAAGAATGATCGCGCGCGGTTCAAGGCCTTGGTGTTAATAGGAAAAACCATAGAAAACTACCGATCAGAACAGCTTACGGCTAGAATTCTCCAGACAGCGGCTGAATTCGGCACTAATACCTTGCCATCATCGGCACTCGAGCTTTAGGACCTCCCGGTTGGAGGTACTGCAGTAATTTCAATTGATCCACTGAGCCACCTAAGCCAGTGTTCATCAGAGAAATCACAGATCAGACAGCCGGCCACTAAAATTCTCCCCCAGACAGAGGTCGAATTCCACGATCGAATTCGAATAAGCTTTCTAGAAAATGCCGAAAATCCACCTCCGGCGGGGTAGAACCCTAAGACCTCCCGGTCAGACACTGCAGTGGCAACAGTACCTGCCCTGAGTCATCTCAGCGAGTAGTTTTGTTTGTCGTTCAAATGTGGCCAAAATAATGATGGCATACTTTTTAATACTTATGCAACGCGCAATGTAGCTACAGCTCCAACAAGAGTCACAGGCAGTACAGATAGTTTCACAAGTTGTGCTAAATTGAATGAAAGTCATTTGAAGCCTAATCAGATGGATATTTGAGAAGCAGAATATTCACATTTTAATAAGGGTATTTAATCCCACTATCGAGATTTGGCTACATTGTTTGAGGTTTTCTACTAATAGCGAAGAAAAACCCGCAGTGAATATGACTACAAAAAAAATTACCTCGAGAAAAGTATTTATTGTTCGAAACTCTGACGTATAAAGCATACTTATGTTCTTCATTTACAAAATTGCAATTTGGCATACTTCAGAAAATTGGACAATTTTTAACTTGAATTGAAATACTGAAAGCTATAAATCATAGAAAAACTGGTTTGATGTGTATTCTAGAAAACCCAAAAATTATGTCTAACAAGAAAGTTGCCAAGAGAAGGATAATGAAAATTGAAATTTGAGAGTCATGCAAAAGATAAACGGGTAGTGTTAGATCATTTCAATACCATTACTGACACAAAAGTATTTGACGTGCACGTGGACCGGGTGCCTCCGAGGTAAGGTCGCGCTCGTGGCACATAGCGAAGTCGCTAGCCTTTCATCACTGAGGTCCGGGTTCGATTCCCGTCAAATCTCATGTGAAATTTGTTGCAACAAAACGAGTTTGGTTGCATCACATGGGCTAGTCCAACCCCTGTGAAGCCTACCCCTATCCTTATTCCTTCCCAATTCTGTCCGCTGGGTAGTGACGCAGGAGCGCGTAGCAGGAGGCGCGTATTTGGAGATGCTACCTGGCGGTCCTCTGACTGCGACGTGACGTGACATGACTTAAAGATAATGGAGGATTACTCCCCAGCCCTAAAGCGCTCAACGCCCCTTAAGAGGCTTGGAGACGCGTTGCGTAAATATGTAGACGCAACAAATTTAAAAAAAGGGACGAGTGAAGCGGAACGATGGGACTTCTCCTACATGTGAAGCCGCCAGCAGGAATGTTCATCAAATTCTCTGGAAATATAGACTCCGGTGAGCAGTTCTTACTTGACGAGGCAGGGATGCAAAGTGTTTCAATTAACGCAGCTTCGTTCATGACCAATAGCGGAATTTTCTTCCGAACTTCGAAAGACGATGAGGTCACGTTTCGATTTCGCGAGTATTTGATTGAGCGGAACATAATTGACCTATAATTATCATTTTCTACTTGAACTCTTAGCATACAGCTTTATAGCGTCTTCTAGAGATAACAATAGTATCCTCGTGGATGTATCTGACAAACAATATCAGTCATGGATCTCACACACATTTTCCCATATCTTCAATTATTCGATCATATCACATACACATCAATACACATAACACATCAATGTTATTATGTGCAAACATGTGAAAAGCCCATTAACATATTTTACACTGAGGGTGCATTTTCAAATATACATAATATCCAAAACTCATTTCCTGAAAAAGAAGATGCCATGTCCGTCACGGAACTTACAACCTTGGAAGTCCGTTAAAGAATCCATTGTACTACTCTAAGTGCGCTCAGAAACTGAACGAAAACTACGAAGCCTATGCAAATGTGTGAGGTGCCTATGCCTTTGCTTGATACCCAGGAACTCGAAAAAATCCGCAAAACTGAAAGTTTCTATTTTTGCAGATTGAAATACTTGATCGTGTTATTTCCGCTATTCTCATGCTTCATATGTCAAGGAGTTCTCGTGGCCGGTTAGTCAACACAGCTGAATAAGGCAGAATCATACGGCAGCAAAAATGCCTTCCACATGAAATATTCGCTGTTTAAGAGTTGGGTGATGGAACAACAATTTCTTAACATGCAATGAACTGATGTAGTGTGTGGATAATCTATTACTATATTATTACTGTATTTACGACGAAAGATTAAATGATTTTGTTAAAATTCACTATTTTATTTGTTGCAGTGTTTTACGATTTTTTTTCTTTTGAGCAGTGTGCGTGCGACGTTTCGAAAAATCGTTTTGTATGATTTTGTTTAGCAGCTTTTTTCCTCTCGCTGCAGGTCCCAAGTAGTCAGACTAAAAATAGAACATTGGCATCTGCAAGTTATGAAACACAATACTGACGGGTTCCGAGAGCATGATTCTGTTGGCTTCACAACGGAAAGTAAACGAATTTAGCTCCCGAAGCGTAGATACACAGACATTAGAAGATCTAGGAAGCAACCTGCCACACATCAGAGTGTTAATGTGAAACTCCCAGTACTAAATGTGATTGAAAAAGACACAAAGTAATACGTATGGTACGGTACAGTAATACGGATAATACCGAGAAGTATTTTGGTTATTGCAATATTAATTTCCTATTGCAATACCATGATTTGACATCAGTCATCTGCAAGTGCAGTCAAAATAGACAATCTGCATGACATCACCTACAAAGGATTAGTAAAGCTAAGGCATATCTCGGAGAGCGGCAAAATACTTTTGTTCTATTCCCTTATCGAAATTTGTACTAATATTCTTTAATAAAGAAGAGATATTGCAATGTTCGAATATCGATATTACACAATGTTCACTTTCGTTATCCATATGGTCATTTGAATCTCGATTTTTCATTTATATTATTGTTCATTTACCGATGAAACAGAGCATTAAAGAGCGCTCTTATTTAGGCATACTGAATATCTGCATGAATATATCGCAACAATTAATTAGGATTAACACCACGACTGGTATGTTAAAATTTATGAACAAAAGAATGTTGACTAACTGGCATAAAAAATTATTCAAATACAAAGCCAGCCACCTCCATAAAACACAATCAAATTTCTTCTCAGTGTATCTAGATAAACACATGACTAGGCGAGAACAAGTAGTGCTATTCAGACTTCGCTCCGGACATACTTATATTCCTGTTACACAAACTACCCTCATTCCTGTTACACAAACTACCCGGCGCCCATTTGTGACTTATGTGAGGTTGAACTGTGTCTCATATAGTGAACGTTTGCTCTAAATTTCAAGAAGAAAGATAACACCTTTCACAAGACCAACAATTTGAAGCATTCGTCTACTCCTAATTATTTCCAAAAGAATGTAAGGAGAGTTCAGTGTGGACAAAAGAATGGATGAATAGACGTGAACAACTCGGTGCCTGTCATTTTTACTGAATGAATGACGCGTGGAAGATCCATTGCCTGTAAAGAAATTTCAGTACATTTATTACATAAGTACGTTAATTGAAATATCTTAACTGAAAGAATAAATTAAAATAAGAAACTGCTCTTTCTCGCAAGATTCGACCAGGAAAGCAATGTTAAAATCTGCGCATACAACAATGGATTCAAAAGAGCGATTGCTGACATCGTTTAGCGTTATCTCAAGTTTTTCTAAGAATATAATATAATCTACACCACTTTGTTGGTGGTCGGTAGATGCAAAGTAAGATCAGTTTTAGCATAGAAAAATGTACAACATATTTCAAAACATTTTCAACAAAATACACATTTAATTCTGTCAAGGAGATATAATCGATATCATTCGCAACGTAAATAACAGAACCCCCATATGCAGGACCTTTATGCGATTTTTCTATCTCCACAATTATAACCCCGTCTATGACTGTAATCATTAACATATAATAAAATAAAATGTTAATTATATAACATTAATTAATATAATTATTTTTTGTAAGAATTGGGTTATTTGGATTGACAAAATTGGTTTATTCTCGTACAATGAAATTAATTTTTTGAGCTCGTCTTGGCTTAAAAAAATTCTGAGAAAAACTCCTCTGCTATGTCTTTGAGACAGTGGCTTCCTTCACCCGATTTTTACACTTTGTGCTGTGAATATCCCACCTTATTTTTTCTCGTACAGTGAAATTAATTTTTCGAGCTCGTCTTGGCTTCAGAGCTTCTTCGACTGGCTCATGATGCAAAAGTTAAAAAAAAGAATTTGCTAGACACTCGCAAAAAATGTTCAGCGACTCCGAACTCCGGACACTGAATGTCGGACAGTTAAATGTGAAGTGTCCGCGTATGTTTACACGAACAACTGAATTCCGATGTAGCGGAACTGAAATAAGTGTCCTGCAACTTATTCCGTGACTGTCCACACGAGGACATTCAGTTCCTAATGAGCGACGGACATTTATTGTCTGAAAAAATAATGTTCCATGTGAACGTACCTTTAGATATTCTTAGAAGATTAATGCCAAGATGTCAAGCTATGTTACAGTGAAAGAAGAGCCAATTTATGTGTAACTTCTGCAACTACATTTTGTATGACAAAAAATAATCTACTTCATTGTCGAAAGCACGGTTCCTCTAAAGTAAACATTCCATTATCAATTATCCACTGTTTCCGCCCCCTTTGATAAAATAGTTTGTATTGTTAAATATGATAGTTACATCTCGAATGACACTGTATCAGTCGGTAAAAGAAAATGAAGAAAAAGAAGGACAAACGAGGAAGAAAAAGAAGAATGAGAAGATAACGAAAATCGAACATAACGTTTGCGAATACCTGACATAACTACTGCTGTATGCGCTAAACTGCAGCGCTACCCTTGGCTTCCCTGTAGGGAAGGATGAGTCATGGACAGACCGGCCGCTTCCTCGCGCCCACGCATCTACATGGTAACTGTCACTCAGGTGAACGGACGACACATCGACATTACCGAAAATTTCGTTAAATGTCTGCCTGTTGGAGTATGACCAAGTGCAAACTGTAAATGAAAAGTTTGCTTGCGAAGAAAATGAAGACTTCGCTAGTAGAAGGTTTTTTTTCTGGTTTAGTTCCAAGAAAGAGCTTTGCATGCCACTCGTGCCCGCTGAATTTGCCCGTGAGGAGGAGAAATGAGCAACTGGGCGCCGGGAGCACACTACCCGCCGCCCGCCGCCCGCCGCCCGCCGCCCGCCGCCCGCCGCCCGCCGCCCGCCGCCCGCCGCAGCCCCCAGCCTCGGCGAGTCGTGTCTCCTCGCACGAGAAGCCTCCCATTCAACTTTCGTCCCGCGGCCAAAATAGCCCCTGAATATTTCCGCGACGGCCATCTCCGCCGCGCCTGTCCGGTCCCCCCCCCCCCGCTGCGCCAGCTATTTGTGCGCCGTTAGCGGCCCCGCCCCCCGTGCGACCTGCCACGCACGCCGCCACGTGTCGCCACGTCCCTCGCCCCGCTCCCCGCCGCGCCTTGCGCCCGGCCGCTCCCACTCACTCCTTCGCATGTTGGTCCCCGCCCCTGGCTCCGCCACGCTGCGCGCTCGCGAGCGGACAGGACAATAGCCGGCTGCCCGCAGCGGCGCCGGGCCATCGGGGCTGCTTAGCCGCATCGTTCGCAGGTGACGTGGCCAATGGCAACGCACGATGGACAGATCACGACCTGCGGTCGAGACGAGACGCAAGGGAAACAAAACGTAGAGGCATAGCTGTTAAATCTCGCATGTAATTATCTCTGTTTTCACAAGATGTCGCCGGTTCCATTTTTACTTTCTGGTCTTACTTCGTAAGCAGAGAACGTATTGTAATCGTGCTCCTGAAAACGGTGATATTCTTTTTATAGAAAAACTATTTCCCAGGTACTGGTGACAAAATACTGAATAAATCTTGTTTCAATATCAAGTAAATTACTTCCTCTAATACAGTGTGTAGTCAGAAACCATGTTTTGTGCGTCCTTGGAACCGAAAAATCGATTGACGCCAAAATGTCTGTTACTGTTACTGTCTGCCTGTTTGCCCCGACTGCCAGTCGGCCCGTCGACTCGAAACGAGTATTAGAATTATTTTAAAAAAATTCTCATGAGTCCCTGCGTCATTAAACTCACTTTCCCTGCGTCATTAAACAAGCCGTCGACAGTTTATTCCAAGCTTACAAAATTTGCACAAAATATATTGAAAATAATAGGTATATATTTCTGCTAAAATATTCCAGGAGGGTAAAATTTGACTACAACCCTGGTGGGAGAGACCGATACTCATAGGCCTTTGTTATTAAATACCAGCGATGCCCCCCTGCAATGGGGTATTCTGACAGAAGAGCGTCTGAGAAAAAGAGCGGAGTACCGGGAGCGGTAGCTCAGTGCATCAACTGATGTCACTGCAGCGCCTCTGCCCGGGAGGTCCTGGATTCGAGTCCTGACGGCGGCAGGATTTTCGACACTAGCTTCTCAGCTAGGTCGAATTCAGTCGCTGTCTGGAGGAGAATTCTAGCGGCCGCCTGCTCTGATCGGTAGTTTTCCGTGGTTTCTCCGATCAACACCAGGCGAAGCCACGGACCGCGCGCGATCTTTCCTTCCTCTTCCCCGTCCTATCCTCTCCCCTTACACACACGTATACTAACATGCACTACACTACCACATATTCCGGGAGACCGGTCAGGAGCTTAGAGCTTGTCCCGGCTTGGGCGGTCCCCCGCTGGTGGGAGAGTCCTGGTTAGGGGAAACCCCACTAGCCGACGGTAGGTCGGCGCCGGATCTCGCCATCCAGTGGGGGAAGATCACCGCCATTTCCCGAGAACCAACATGCACTACACTTACGGGACTAATGACCGAAGCCGTTGACGCGCCCGGAAACATGAAAAACCAACCAAACCAACCAAAGAGCGGAGTATAACCAGAGAACCCAGTCTCTCTCCTCCACGTGTTGGCCCCTGGCACTCTCTGTGACAAAAGCTCAGAGAGTAGCTAAGGAGAGATGGACGAAATGCAAGTCACCGCCGCCTAGAAACGGAAACACTGGGCTAAAGGAGAGAAAACCCTGTCAGGAAACCAAAGAGGAGGGAGGCCCCTGTAGGTGCAGTGAAACTAGCCTCCTTAGGGGAAAGAGAACCCCGAAAAACAACCCTGGGTCCTCCAGGTATGGAGGTCAAGGCGATGGGCATGCGCTTCATCACTCGAGAAAAGAAATATATTGCAAAATTTGTCTACAAAATTTCAAAACCAAACTGACAAAATGGATAACGACTTTTGGCAAGGAAAAGGACTTTGAAAATCGCAACATAGAACAATCAAGGAATATCAACAAAGGTGATGAAATAATTAGGGAAGTCGACAAGCATTCCTTGTATATATTCGCATTATTTAAAACTAAGAGAAAAGGGAAAGGTATTGAAGTAATCGTGAAGTTCTTATATACTTATATACAGGGGTTCCAAAGAAAGAGAGGAATCGCAGTTGTGAATAATGTTAGTAAAGCCAACACTTAAGTAAATTATGGCTCGGGATCAGATCAATCCTGTAAGTAGATATTAAAATACATAATTATTTATTTATAATAGTTATGGTGTACGATGATTCAATGACGATGCCTCTGTGGACGAAAAAGTTTTTTTTAAATGCATTGGCAATGTGGCTGTAAACCGTCAGCGACAATCAAGAATTAATTTTACTTGGAGACTTCAATGGTAGACGTATGAATGACCTACTGGTAGTACCACATGGTAAGACAGGATGAATGATAATAATGAACGATTGAATGAGCTGTGTGAAAAACATTCTTTGAAAATAACTAACAGATGGTTCAAATATAAGGGCATACACCGATAAACATGGGTCCAAGTCACTTAGCACTAATAATCCGTCAAAGATTTTGTTATTGTTTAACAACATGCTCAATTAAAAAGAATGATGTACAGGATATGAAAAGGCTCGAAAGTGGCTCAGACTATCTTCTATCTTCGAAGATGTATTTTCCATTTAGAAAACAGGTCAAGCATTCTTATGACCAGAATGTATATGAGGAAGAGAGGGAATTTCCGATTGCAAGATACAATCTGGAAAGTCTTGAGAGTGACTCTACAAAATTCTAATATCAAATTTGCCTTGCAAATAAAGATTTAACAATGGGTGAGGGAACCCCGAACACTATTTATGAAGCCTTGGCATTGTGCAAGAACCAACTAATATATTTTTGGAAAAAAAGAATACCTGGAATAAAGGACCATCGTGGAATTCAAATTTTAGAAGCTTCCGAAGAAAGAAAATTAGTGGTGCTACAACACCTCATACTTTCTCGCATTTTTTCTCAATTTGGATGTTTTTCCTTTTTTGGAAATTCTGGGAGTTCAACGGAAATTAGATTTGCGTCCCTTAGATTGCGATTTTGGAGAAAAGATTTGGAGCGTTTTTTGAGATTTTCTCATAATTTGCATTAACTGCAAGTAGAAAGTACTTAAAAACATTTTTACGTAGATTTTTCAAAAACATTATAAATGACTTTTTAAATATTTAATTTTTAGAACAATTTTTATGAAAAATCTATCATCAAATTTGCAGTTTTGGAATGTTATCATTTTACAATTTTTAAAAATACAGAATTATCCGGAAATGTGACTAGTGGTATATTTTTACCGTTCTTTGATACATTCGGGGAGAAAATTTACAGAAGAAAATTTGAAGCTGTTTTTGAGAAACAATATTCTAGAAATTACCCATATATCAAGCTTTCAAGCAAGCAAACGCAAAACTACTCATATTTTCGAAAAATTGTACATGATGTTATTTGAAGATCTGTCTTTAAAGAACTTATTTCATTAAAAAAATATTCACTGTTGTAGTTGTGGGAGTACTCCGAAAAAATGAACTTCTGGAATTTTCGACAAATCAGAGATTCAATGAAAATGAGACCTGAACGTCCGTCCGTTCGAAAATGAGACCTGAACGTCCGCCTCTTAAGCGTCCTTTACGCTGACGACAAAGTTAACTTCAAAAATTTGGAGCCATTTGAGAAAATTTTGAAGATGTTGACGCTATATATAGTAAACAAAAAATCAAAATATCTGTTTCAAACTCAGATAGCCTCGAGTTCCTTTAAATTGATAGAGGAATATCAATTTTGGAGAAAATCGGCTGAAAGGTTTTGGCGCTAGAGTTATCCACAGACAGAGACAAGCAGACATTTTTTCATCAATTATTTTTTGGTATCAAGAACCCACAAAATATTGATTCTGACTACAAAACGTGTTAGAGAAGGTAATTTTCTATGTATAGGAACAAGATATTCCACTCTTTCGTTACCAGGGCCCGAGAATAATATTTTTTCTGTCCAAAATTCGCCATTTTCCGGCGCACGTTTACAATACTTTCTCCTCTAACTTTTTACTTCTTACGTGTCTTCTTTACGTCTTAAATGAGAGCGAGAAAGTAAAAGTAAGAAGACAAAAGGTGGATAGTAACCACATCTCACTCTAGCAAGGCAGAATACATGAAACTGAAGAAAGATACCCAAATCAACATCATAAAGACAAAAATTAGTACTCAAAAAATTAGTAACTTTAATTTTCTCCAAAAATGTGGAGAAAATTAGTACTCATGGAGAAGTTGATAGATGCATAGAAAATACAACATCAAATTGGAAATTAATAAAGGGATAAAAATTACGACATTACTAGTTGAATTGCGTGAAGTTTCGCTTCGTGAAGTCTCGGAGTTTAAATAACTCGAGACATCGCAGGCTCCTGGAAGGGTGAATCTGAGAACGCCGGAGATCTAACGCCGCCGATCCCTTGGCCGAAGGGATAAAGAATAAAAACTGAATAAGACTGACTATTAAAGACTGGGTTAAAGGACGTTTACTCCAGAATTGCGTTTGACGGCAGTAAAGGGCTTATACAGAACGTTGTTACTAAAACCGCAACAACTAGGAATGAAACAAAGAATGGAAAATAAAGAAATACGAGGGATGAATGCAATTATAGTCGTCTGCGGTGAACTTCTGGGGCTAACATGTTTGATTCACTATATCCGAGGTTCACTATATCCGAATCTCCATAACGATTGATTTTATTCATATAGAAATACAGCAAAATACATTCATAGCACGCAATGAAAATTTCAATATTTTTATTTGTTTTAAAAAAAACTTTTTAAGAACCTTTAAGTACCTTTTCATTAGCAATTTATCTAGATCCTTCTCCAAAGTTAGTTCTATCTCCGTACTTGATTCTTTAATGTCCTCTGTGTCTAAGTATCGTAATGCAATCTTGACACAATTCAATGCCTCTTGCACTGTTGGAGCACATTACTACTCTCTTTTACTACTACTTACTACTCTTTAGATCAATAACATACGAGATGCTTGCGGTGGCGGGATGGCGCAAGCGACTAATGAAACCTAGTGTTGGAATTTGTGGCACTGAGACGATTTATATTATTTTCCAGGAAGCAATTAATTTCCAGGACATATTTCCTACGTTCACTATAACCGAGGTTCGGGTTCACTATAACCGAATTTTCATATGCTTAATTGTAATGTAAATGAAACGGGACCTGTGACTTCAGTTCACAATATCCGAGGGTTCACTATATCCAAGTTCACTGTGACCGGAGTCGACTGTAGTTTGCTAGAGTGGGCAAAGTATTATAAACAGCTGTTAATCGAAGACCGAGTACAATATGTAATATAATACAATTTATTATAACCAAATATATTATATAGTTTTGTTGTAGAGAGCTGTTGATACTGTCACCTGATGAATATGAGTTCTAGGAAGTGTGTTGTCATAATAGATATCTGCATTGCTTGGAAATATATTTTCACTTTTGAGTAAGTGATTTGAGTAAGTTACAAAAACCACTGATTGAAAAATAAATCTATTTATTTTTTTATATAAAAGGGGGATTTCCCCAGAATATTACGCCGTATCTCAGGTGGATATATTCATTCACACGATACACTCAAAGAGTTGTATTGAAAGCCCTCTTACTGAAATAATTCTTAATGCTTAATCTAATTCTTAATTAATA
Organism: Teleogryllus occipitalis; assembly: GCA_011170035.1. Classification (NCBI taxonomy): domain Eukaryota; kingdom Metazoa; phylum Arthropoda; class Insecta; order Orthoptera; family Gryllidae; genus Teleogryllus; species Teleogryllus occipitalis. The sequence continues at coordinate 19,779 of BLKR01011322.1, forward strand.
CTTAAGCTAATTCTTAATCAATTTATAGTTCGATTTATAGTTCAATACACTTACTTTCATGATGGAATAGAAAGAAATCATATTTTGTTACCTTATCGTCAAAAAATGGAAATTTTTAATGTTCAATAATACATATGAAATATGCTTGATGAAATGCAAAACTTCATTGAAACAGTTTTTATTTGTTTGCTATTACTTTGTCATTACGAAACCAATTTGAAACATCTGAAATCGTACTGCTTGAGGTTTCTTTTCGGCAATGAATATTTTGCATTATCAACAAAGATAAATATTCCGTTTCAAATGGACGGGTGCATATCGTTTACCGATAGAAGAAAGAGGGCAGAGCCAAAGATCGACCTCAGTGGGATCCCATGAGGAATTAACAATGAATCAGAAAGATGAATCATGATCTTTCATGTCAGTATGGTATTTCTACTCTTTGCGATCGATGTTCACGGTACAAGAATATCCAATGTAGGTAAACGCCACGAATTATGAATTACCCATACGAACGTACTTTTTAAAGCAAAATTGTATGGTCAATAGCGATGAGACAGATGCTTTAAAAATATGACAATAAGGGTTTCATTTTGATCCATTTATGAAACTACAACTCTACGAAAAGCAAAGGTTTGTTTCCAGAGATTCCGATCTTGTAAATCCATGTTTACAATCTGAAAATGCTTCGCTGGGAAAAGTACTCATTCGTTTGTAGATAAGCTTCTCTAATATTTTGAAGGGGGAAAAACGGATGAAAGTTAAATTGGCCCATCATTTCGATTTTAATGTTCGTTGTTCTTTTTTAACACTAGAACGATGGGAACATCATTTTCACCGTTTTGAAGTTTTAGTTTTCTTTTGTTCCTATATTTATTGATTTATTTTTATGATATTGAATGACTTTTAATATTTGAGAATGTTCTTTAAAATCCCCAAATATAATTCTTAGGATTGGAAATAATAGCTTCATGGTTTACCTTCAACGACGGGTAGCAGTCAAAATGACCACTCGTTTTCAAATGCGATTGGAACATTTGGCACGAGCTCTCACTGTCAAATCTTCACCTACACGCTGGACTGTCCAAGTATTTAAAACGTCTTCGATTTTTCTGGAATCAATTTCTAGATTCTATATGAAAAGTTTTCGAAAAAAAATTGTCCCGGCGGCCAGGACTACTGAACCTGGCTGACGAACTACTGAACCTGGCGCGCAACAGATATAGATTCGAAACATTTCAAGAGGGTATCACTTGTCGCAGAGAACTTCAGTATAAACAAACATTCAAGGGACGAATTATCTTCGAAATTTCAAAGTCGAAATTCTCACGCATCCATTGCTGAAATAAAGTCTTTCACGAGATATGTCGCAACACGACAAAGGCAACGCCGCGACAAGACAATTTGTAATTCACAGAATACTATTGGTAAATGCCATTTGCTTTGAAAGAATTGAAGTGCTCAGAATAATAACGGCAGATCCCAACCGAAGTTCGTTTCAAGAAAAATTATTTATTCTGTTTTCGTTCACGATCACTTTCACTTCGGACAAATATTTGAACATGGAATTTCAGTTTTGCCATACCCCAATGCATTTGCTAATTCAGCGTATGATAGGTATATAGCAGGAGTTTAAGGTGGTTAGAGCGAGATACGTGTATTGTGTAACATGCCTTTTTTATTGTATTAATAAAATATGAGAGGTTGTTCTATGTTCTGATAGAGTTTGAATAGATTTCACCGTCTAGTTTTTGCGTAATTAGGCCGTAAAGTTTGTCATTTTAACATGGTCTCTTATGGCGATGAGACAGATCCGGCCTGAAATTTTAAAATTGTGAGAAAACTAACCGTTGAAAATGTTTTTAAAAACTGTTCCTCAGGTAGCTAGCATCTCGAAGGATCGATTTGCGCAATTTGAAGGACATCTACCGTTTCAAATGGGAGCATTTTGCAAAATTATAAACCTGATCAGTCCAAAGGGAAACGTTCGCGCGCTTCCTAGAGGGTCGGGACGGTAACGCGCAGCTCGGCAACACCGCACGCGCAGCTCGGCAACACCGCGCACGTAGCGCGCTTCATTCAAATTGAGTGAAGTCTTCGGTAAGAGATCTTACAGTCCTCTGAGTCTTCTGGGAGCAATTAAACGATCCACACTCCTGAAAAACATTGCTTTTAATATTAGCCAGGTATTCAGCAAAGCTGAAATGTGATGCATATAATGATTTGTGCAGTCTGAATGAAAAACTGAATTCAATTAATATTCTAAATAAATTACTTTCATAGTAAATGTAGCTTCACTATGCGCACGTTCTGTTGAGCTTTCCTTTTGCTTGTAGTGGTAGTAGAGCTTAGAGTGAGTTTCTATTTGTTAGCAATAGAGAAAAATCAAATCCGTTCGTTTACCGTTACAAATAAGTTTTCTATAATTCGGCAACGAAAATATCGTTTTTGAAATGTTAATCTCTCGCTTTTTTAAATCTATTATTATTATTATTATTATTATTATTATTATTATTATTATTATTATTATTATTATATTATTATTATTATTTATCTTTCAACTATTAATAGTTAAATAGTTTGGAAGGGATTCTGAAACAAAAAAGCGTGCGCAGATGATTTTCTCCCCCCGTACGTCACATACAGTTTTTGACTGTTTTTGACTAAATAAATAAAAAATTTAAAAAAACATACCACTCTCTATTAGCAAATAGGTGATTTTGAGAGTTTATAGATTTTTTATATCTTCAGTACAACATTATTATTTCGTACTGTGCCGTATGTAAACTTTTTGATTGTGCTCCTGAACCATGATTACCTATTTATTTGATTATTCGAATTATTAATTATTCGAAAATAGTTCATATCCTCTTTTATTATGATACACATTGGATGTCATTGGCTTCTACACCACAGTTACAAGGTACCTTACACAGGATTCAAAGTGTCAACCTTTCGCATAGGTCAGCACCTCTACGAACGTTTTAGTGGTATCAAATGAGTTGAAATAATAAATTATTTTTATGCTGCTGTTGTTATCAATCATTCAAGGAATAGTTAAATGCAGAGCTGGATTTCCCTACTAGCAAAATAAAAAGGCTTGGGACACCCATCCCCGTGCAGGGATTTTTTAAAATAAATATTATTAAAATCTTCATAAAATATTTTTATCTGAATACAATAATTAATTAAATAGTTTACTGAACTACAATGTTTTAATTTAAAAAAAAACTTGAATGGATCAATACGAAACTAATCGTGGATTTGTAAATGAGAAATTAAAATATAATTTCCACTTTATACGCAATCTGATTTATACAAGGATTTATTCTATCACAATTAGTGATTTTTAGTTAATTAAGTATTTTTTCTGAAGACGTGCCCAATACCATTTTGTGCTTGGAGGCCCACAGTATCTACATCTAATCATGGGGAAATGAAATTAAAATTGTAAGAGGAATGATAAATTAAGCCTTTGGTAGTATTAATATTTTAATAGAAAACCCTTTCTTCAACAGCACTATATTTTGTTTAATTGATTGCATTCCCTGAACAGTAGTAATGAATTTTGGATGATTCTCATGACTTATTTCCAAAACATTCTTTCATTTTGAGTGCAACGTCAAGACAAACTATTATAAAAGACCTTGCCGCTTGGAAATTTCCTTTAAAGATTTTATCTCCAACAATGCTATAATTTTATTATTGAGGGTCTAAATAATTCAGCTCTTAGCATTGTATATTTCTGTGATTTCATTTTATCATAATTAGTTTGGTATGTACTTTTCACAATAATCTGCATCTAAATCAATATCATAACATGATACGAAATTATGCTGGAAACATTGCAACCAGCAAATAGCTTCTGTGAATTACTTAAATCTCACCTAAAAATAATGGAAATAGAAATAATAACTGTCAACTTACAATATAAAGCTTTATACAGTATTGGAGAGAAACAAAATTCTAATCTTGTTAAGCAAATAATGTAAGGTTTATCCTACCATTCGCTCAGATAATTAAAAAATAAAAATAAGAGAGAAACAAGAATTGAAAAATATTTGAAAACTTTTTATTATGTCACTGTTCTGTGTGACATTCAGAGGAATTATTTCGTCTTCTCCCAAATTTCGCGATGGAAACAAATCTTTCACCAATTCACACAGACATTGTGATATTTTTCGCTTGCCAACCAGGCATGAACAGTATTCTAAGTGATCAAAACGACGAAACTTTCAAGAAGCATGATCACAGAGCAGTTATGCCAATCTCAAGGGCATTACGGCGTTGCACAATTTACCGGAGACGTTTCGCCCTTCTCAGAGGAGGCAATTCTGGCTATTATTAGCGATCACTGTCAAAAACTTCAGATATATGTTTATAACGTTACATTTTATAATTCTCTTGCTAATTGTGAAATATCGTTTTTTTATATTCAATCTTATGCCTTTATTTTTCATTCCTTGGTCAAGTGATCAGTTGGTACTAGTTAACAAACTAGTCAAGGGTAGGTCTTTACGTGATATTGAAATACTTTTATTTTCCACCTATGAAACAAAATTCATTTGTGTAATTAATTAAAACTCATCATAAGAGTATCTATTTTGTTTATATAGTTATCACAATACCCACTTACATCACAAATAAATATTTTTGACTGTAATATTGACACACATCCACTAGGGAGTATCTCGCTCTAATCACCTTAATATCATATTTGTAAATGATAATGCAATTGATTAATTGGTGATTCCGGGCGCCTCAACTACTAAGGTCATTAGTATCGTGAGTGTGGAGCATGTTTTTTTGCTCGGGAGATGGCGGGGATCATTCCCCGCTGGATGGCGAGATCCAACGCAGACCTACCGCCGGCTATCAGGGTTGTCCCTAACTAGGTATCTCCCACCAGCTGGGCATCGGCAATGCGAGGTGTGTTAGGATCTGTCGTTTTTATCCTGAGCGTCTCAATTTCGTGCAAGTGTTTCTATTGTATTCAACATATAATATTTAAATGATAGATGACGATAAACCTATCGCCTTACATTTATGCATTCATAAAGCCTTGCATGGCCTTCTGCTCGGGAAATATAATTGATAGACCTTTTTTTACATTAAAACGCTTTGATCCTAGTTTAATACATAATAATTCTAGAATTGGGAGCTCACTTCGATGTAAACAAGCCAAACTTCTATGAAATTAATCTTGCTTCTCTGTGCAATATCCTGCGTATACTGTAACAGTCTTTTATTTATTAACGTGTTTTTCCTTTTGTAGAAATAAGAAATGACTACTGTTCCCGGTTGTCGAAATAACGGCAGATTCGCACTGCAGGCGCTTCGTTGGAATTGGTTGTGGACTTTTTCAGATGATGGTTGTTTATAGTGTTAGTACTACAGAAATTGCAATATTATAATATTACGTAACCGTGGCCAATAATGCCAGAAAGTATATACTGGTGTTGCTCCACTAGTTTACTACTTCCCAGAGTGTTTGTGTTTCGTTATGTTTACCAGTGCTATTACTTTCCTTAAAATGATGTTGTGTATTGGAAGTAGACATGGAAATCGTGTTCCACGTTATGATGATTGGAAACGAAATGAAACGCAGAGTGGATGCGCGTTAAGGCGGCGCCGGTGCAGATGGAAGGACGCCGGGGCCGTGGGCGGGGGACTGAGGCAGAGCGGGTGCAGGCGGCGCGTGTTGAGGCGGCGCAGGCAGGTCATGGGCTGCGTGGGCGGCGGGAGGCGGGCGGCGGCCGCGCCTGGCGTGGGCGGTGGCGCCGACGGCTCTATTTCGAGCGAGGCCGCGCTGTTTGCCGAGTGATAGCAGCGGCTGCGTCACTTCGTCCGCTCGCGCGCGGGCCTTCCTTGCGAATGCCCCCCCACCCACCCACCCACCCAACCCCCGCGGACCACAGCACTCCCCCCCCCCGCGGGCCCCAAGGTTTCACCTGGACAATTTCACTATGTACAGAAAGACTTTTATAACCAGATGAATGTTTTAATTGTATATTTTATTATACTTTATACGTTACATGTATACAAATATTTTACGTTTAGTTCATACATTTCATATTTGTTCATATTTGTTTCATTCATTCATTTATTCATATTTGTTTTATTAACTAATTTTTGTACACGGAAAAAGTTGAAAGACGAAAATTCAAAAACTTTCAATAAAAATGCTTGTGAAAAAATTAAAAATAAAAGAAAAAATCATACCCAAGTCACTTTTTAAAAAGTTGTTCCACAAACTCTTCAAAAGCCACATATGTAATGTGTTTGGAGATGTTTGCATAAGTCTAAGTTTGATTTGAACAAGCAAGAAATTTGTTGATAATTATGTCATAGCTTTCTGCAGGCTTCTCCAAGACTCATTCAAAACTAATTTGGTTGCATATAATTGTTTCCAGGGCAGTGACATTGAATCCATAATTCAGACAAGGAAAGCTAGAATGAAAGATAAACATCAAAATATAACGCACTTAGTGACTACTGACACATTACATGAAAGACCAAAATCTCAAATTCACCTACCGCACGTGCTCATTCTGCTCCATAGGGAACTAATTACGTTATGACTATTGAAATCCTTTTGATACAATTTCTATCATCAATTAATGAAACATGAAAAAGGATGTTTTCGATTTTGAAATAGTTTGTCAGTTGGTCACCTAAATGGAGATGCTAGTCGATTGTAAAGAACTAAAATAAACACTACCTGTATTTCTATGTATAATACTATTTTAATAATTGTATTTTAAGTCATATTCTACTTTGGAAATAACTCTTGATTGAAGTCCAAGTAATGTTCACATACGACAATAATTATTGTTGTTGAAAATTGTAAAATATGTATAAAACCTCGGAACAGGTTCTCTTCATTCCAAGACACGTTCCCTAGGTACACCATACATGATCCCTACCTCGCTCTGATGGTACTTTTATTCGCATTCGTTGATGTACAGTGTAAGGATGGAGAATGGAGTCTGGATCGCAAAGCTATGCAGATTGTGCACAGATTGAACGTGTTCCGGCACATTCTCTAAGCTCCTGTTTAATCTCCCGATATGTGTGGTAGTGAAGTGCTCGTAAGTGTAAGTGCACGTCAGAAAGGAGAGGAAGCCGATGTCTATTACTATAACACTCGACGTAGAAATCATATTTATCAGGTGACAGTATCAACAGCTCAATACAAAAAATTCACATACAATACATGTACATTATTTTACAACACTTTGCCAGATGACATTAAACGATTGAAATCTGAATTCGATATAAAAGTTTAAATCCCGAGTGAAATCGTTTCTGCTGCATAACTGTTTCTATACAATTAGAGATTATACTGAGCATCACAAGAAAAGTAACTTTAATTTTAACAATGATACATAATGCATTATTTACCATTTTGACTGTATAAATGTGTATAAACAACCTGTAACAACTATTGTACTGCAGCCTCCGGGTCAATGACCCCCATCTCGATCAGGTTTTTCGTCCAGTTTCCCTGATCCATTGAGCAAATGCTGAGATGGCCCCTTGTTTTGCTTCTGGACATAAATGTAACTTCATTTTCTGTGCACGTCTTCTAGAATTCAGTGGGAAATACAATTATTCAAATTAACGTTTCCATGTTGTCGCGGCAGGAAATATTATTCCGAAGGACAACATGGATAAGAGCCAAAATTTATTGCTTAGTTATCCTTGAAAATAGATTTTATTACATGGGAGGTTTTTTTTTTTAATTTAAGTCGTATATGACTTAGTGTAGAGATCACCGAATTTTGAAAATGTGCACACAATTCCCTTTTCCCTATAGCACGTCATACGCAGTTTGAACTGTTTTTTGACGTAAAATAAATAAAATAAACAGAGGACCAAGGATGAGGAAGGAAAGCTCGCGCATGTTCCGAGGCTCGTTTGTTGAACTGGTTCTGCATTTTCCTATTGTTCATCGAAAAAAAGCACGAAAAACTACTGATCAAAGGAGCCGGCCGCTAGAAGTCTCCTCCAGTGGTTCAATGCGACCCAGGTTTCTAGCTAGTGTCGAAAAGCAGCCACCGTCAGGATTCGAATACTAAGACCTTCCATTCAGAAAAGCAGCAGTAGCAGTAAGTGTTGCCCTGAGCTATCTCAGCCCGTTTGGGATTCTGTAATTCCTGGCAACGATTTAACTAACTATTGTATAGGCTGCGGTTCCAATGGCGGCACTTTGAAAGGAGGCGAGAGATTGGAACATATTCATAAAAGCAGTCGATTGCGTAATAAATACAAATTTGTTATTTTACTCCGCTCAAGTCACTGTTCACTGAATCCATCAACGATAACAGGTGGATTCAAACTTTGGCTTGACATGTACCAACTTGCAATATTGACGGAGTCTTCCCAAATGCCGGGGATCGACCGTAGGGAGATGAGGGATTTGCCTATTTTCGGCCATAGGGTGGACGTGAGGAGCGATTGGGCAAGAAACTTCCGCAAGTGGTCCGTAGATCGTTGAAAGCCCTGCAACGGTATTCCCTGGCAAATATGAGTAAACTACTGTTACATCGATCAACCGATCAGAGCAGATGACAAGTAGCATTCTCATCCAGGCAGTGCCAATATTTTACCGTACCTAAATCGAAAAAACGTTGTCATGGCCCGAACCTAGAAATTTCGGGCCTACAAAGCTTCAGCTGTGACTCGAAACTTTATAACCAACCCATCCGGTTTCCCAACTCTCAGCAGTCCACTAATCTTTCCCAACGAATCAGTTCGGAGCCGGCTACCAAAACAAACAGCAGTGCCACGAAGACTGTTTGTGAAACTGTGATAGAGCATCATACATCAGTTTACGCCGCTACGTACAGCTTCCTCAACAGGCGCAACAAGGGAACGTTCAGACTCCACCGCAACTGAAGTGTTTTAAAGTGGACTAGTTACATGCGCATATCACGAACCTAGTTTTGTGGAACATCCAAATTGTGACCACGCTCTCCTCGGTGGGTGAGTGGTCAGCATTTCCGACAGATCGCAAGATCCATCACGTCTGATGTACTTAGAATATCCATAGTGGCAATGTCCAACTTGCGACATGCAAATGAACTCTGGATAAATGTACGGAAAAAATTACATCCTTCAACAATTTCTGTCCTATTTAGTTACCATATTCCCTTAACCGGGAAAAGGTTCAAGTCAGAGGGGGATTTAAGTACTGCGGAGCCCCCAAACACAAAATCGTGTGAGGGTTTTTGAAAAAAGTTATCATGAGATAATATTCAAAGGATAATGTAATAAAATATTTTTCTATTTAATTTTTAAATACATATTTTAGTTCAGTAGAACATTAAATTATCAATTATTTATTTACAAAAATATTTTATGACATTTTCCTAATTTTTTGTGAATGTTTTCATGGCACTAGATTTTCCTAAGGTCATGGACCCTTAAAGAATTACTTGGGGCCAGTGTTTGGAATTCTCTTCAACTCAGTAGCATCTGCCATCAAAAATCTGCCATAATCGGACCTCAAATGTAACACTTGTCGGTCAACGAGGCTTCATTTGCAATCTTGCAATAGCATACGCAGATCAACCCGGTCAGTATTGAAGTACAAGACAAGTAATAAACATACGTGGTATCGGTATCAAAACGATGAAAGTGTGTTTTGTCGGACAGGAAAAATATGGCAGAAGACGGAGATAAATTCCAGTTAAGATACGTACTCAGCTGTTCGCTCTTCGGTGCAGTTAAAATCAGTGAAAAGGTCTATTTGAGCCAAGCATCAAACAAATGAACGATACAAAACCGACAGTGAAAGAATGGGTTGCAAGGTTTCCGGGGTGCAACTCAATAGTAATACAACTCCCAGTTACCTCCTTCCGATAACCTATCAAGACGCATCAACCAAGAGAAAATCGCTGCTAACCATGTCCATATTGCGTAAAGAAAACAGTGGGCAAAGGAATGCGAGACACTTTGAGCTTTTGGCAACGTGTCATCGTTTTTTGTCAGAGGAGCTGTCCTTTACTCAGTTTCATCGGGCGCTTGGAGAAAGCCCAGGCAAGAAATTACTGCCAGCCGACTACAATCAACTTACTAGTACGGCGGATTTTCCGTCATGGAGTAAGGTATCGTTCAAATCTTCATTACAGTTTGTGATTTGTGAGGAATATTTACGCTGATATATATTTTTAAGTTGGATCTTTTACATTTTCAAGTGAAATGCTGTAATTTACTGAATTCATTAATAATGTGGCTTCTTGGCTCAGTTAAAAAAATGTGAGACACGAAAGCTACCAATACATCAAAAATCTTCTACAATTTAGTTCAATTGAGTTTCCTGGCACAATTCATTCGAACTCGAATAAAGAACTTGTGGCCCAACATAAGTATATTTGTTGTTCTCAGTAAATACTAACCGACTGATGGAGATTATTCCTCTTATCTGAGTTCTATTATATTTATTTCTTATTTTATCACGTGCATAAAAAAGCATTGGTGACATGGCTACCGCTCTTTATGTATTTCTTACTCTCTACACATTCAAAGCCGATCTTCAAAAAGATTTCACACATATAAACAATATTTTAGATCAACATATCTGAAGGATGGAAGACGTCCTTCACTACACATACATTTGAGCACAAGTCGGAAGCACTACGGATCTACCCAACCGTGCATCCGTGACTCCACACAAAATACACACCACATCCAGTCACGACTAAAAACAAATCCTGTGTTTTTGATAATGAAACAGAATTTCCTCGCCTTCCTAATCCCAAATCACTCCCCTACCATCAACCAATTCACGCACAAACACAAACAGGAAAGGTGTCAAAACAAAAATATGTTAAGCTATGAATCATAGCCTACCTGAAAATAAGGACATTCTTAATGACCCTAAAACTCAGGCAATAATTTTAGCAGAGAGCCATGGCCGCCATTTTTTCTCATTCACAATAGGCAGTTAACTTCCAACAATTCAGTTTCATCTGTTTTTAAAACTAACGGGATGTTTGAGGACGTCACTGCAGTGTTGAAAGCGCACACGAATTTACTGATGAATCAGGACATATTCATTATCATATGAGGGCAGAATGAAATTAATTTGAGCGGTCACTTTACACATGAACGACACATAAACAAATTACAAACGAATTGTCGCTCACGTTGAAGTCTGGACTGTGCCCTCTGGTACAACAATCGTATAACGAAAACAAACGAACTGAAGTATAAAGTATAACAAATTATTTGAAATGCTTGAATTGTCATTTCCTTGATTTCTACTGCTTTCACTATATTTACTGGACTCTCCGCTACTTTCGTTAATGCCACTGATCTCGACGCTCTCTTCACTAACAAAAAACCTTTTTGGAAGCCGACTCCCTTTTTTCCGACATGAATAAAAAATTCGCCAATCTACTGACATCTCTAAATCAAGTGCCACTAGTAAATCGTGGTATACGCGTTTTGGAGATTTTCTTTTCATCAGAAAGATTAAATGAATTGAAACGTCTGTCGTATCTCACACGGTAACCACCGCACATGTTGCACAGTGCACACACGATTCACAACAAACTCTAGCACTCTTCTCTTTATAAGATGCGTATTGCGACTAACGTTCCGAAAATTTTACTTCTGTCCCTTGACAAGTGGTCTATAGTATTTCACAAGCAAAGCAAGGAGGACACCCCATCCCTAGGACACAAAGACAGTAGTAAAATTCGTTTCGTTGACGCGAGGAAGAGCAGATTTGTCTCTGACGTTGGTAATATTTACATTAGATATAATTCATTAACATTATTATATTTATGAGTGCATGTGCTTTAAATAATGTCATATTAACTTTTTCGAAACTCAATAGTTTTCTGTGGAAACGAACTCAAAATTCCACATTTTCAGAAACACTCAAACACAATTTCTCAAAAATTGCCCGAAATTTTTTCTTCAAACTTTTGCAACGGATACTGGTAATGGAATTGTTTTAATATGACGAAGTTCATTGTGGTGTATTCTTTTTTTTACAAAAATTACACAAATGTAATTTTTTAAATGTCTCACACCATTAATATGCTCATTTCCATCGATTTGTATACATTATTGCATTTGTGAGTGAAAGTGCTACAAATGAAGTTTTTCGAAAACTTTTTTTCGAAATTTGAAACTATTTTCACAGGAATCTATTGATTCCTGTGAAAATAGTTTCAAATTTCGCATTTACAGTGATCTTAATAATTTTCTTAAAAACGGCTTCAAATTTTTCAACGGAAATTTTTATTTAGAACGAGGTTTTACTCTTCTTTAATATTATTGAAGGTACATTTCGGTTCTACTATTAAGAAACCGCAATGTTGAGAAAATTTCAAAAAGTTTTCTTTAAGGGACGATAGATGGCAGCTGGCAAGAGAATGGGGCAACATCATAAATCCCGTCCGCCCAAAGAAAATTAAGAAACTTTACTACGAGAAAGTCTGTGCCGTTCGGTAGCACCTTTTAGTTTGAAATAACGAATCGTTTTCCCGTGCAATTGCAATTTTTTTTAATTCTCAAATTCCGCTCCAAAATTGGTTTTAAAATGTTTTGCACAAATAAATCAGGGACGATTAAAAGAGTGGCACAAGTCTCATTTTCGATAAAGCACTGAATTTTCGTAAATTGCAAATTTAGAAATACTGCAAGAAAGTATGTGCTATTTAGTACTACTTGTATATTTTGCCGTTGACATGTTTGATTAGTGAAGTCGTTGGAGATGTATTTATTGGTGTGCTTTTAATTTTTGTCTGATGATGAGATCACAACTGGGCCACGAAACGTTGTAGACACCTATATTCCACATTATATAGGTTATTTAATATGAAAGCTTTCCTCTGGGATGGCTCATGGACCGCGTACTGGCTTATCGCGCTGTGGTGCCCACGTTCGATTCCCGGTCGAAGAAAAATAGAGTTGTAGCTTTTCTTTAAAATCGTCCCAGTTTCTGTAGCTGTGTGACGAAGAGAAGCTCAAGCAGGCGGATCCTGCTAGTTACGGTGAAGAGAATACGTCATGTTCGCCTCGTGTCACTCTCACACTCCAAGCATGGGAATTTAACTAGGGTAGGCAAGGGAGACACCGGTAGCTGGCCGGCGAATTCGGACTACCGACCCAAAGTGCTAAATACATAACATGAAAGTTAAAAGATATTTAATTGTCTATAAATTTATAGGAATCCAATCCTCATTTTAAAATATTAAGGGAATCGTTAAGATTAATAATTAATAAATTCTATTGTTAGAATTAGCTTAGTTTTACAACTTTTACTTTCTCGTTCTAACGAATGTAAGAAGATTTGTAATCCTACGACGGAAAACGCGAATTTTCGACCCAAAAACTCTTATAGTCCTCTGGTAACGAAAAAGTTCTGTTCCTATGTAGACCAAATTATTTGCTCTAACATGTGTTGTAGCCAGAAGCCATGTTTCGTGAGTCCTTAACACCGAAAATTCGCATGGCGGCAAAACGCAGGTCCATCAGTCAGTCCGTACGCGGTAAACGCGCCTAAACCATACAACGGATTTTCTGGGAAATTTGTTTCCCCTGATCGATGATCGATCTGAACGAACTCGAGGCTTTGAGAGTTTCAAACGGATATTTTTGTTTTAAGTGTATTTAACATGAAGCCTGAAAAACATTTTCAAAATTTTCTCAAAAATGGCTCGAAGTTTTTGGAGCCATTTGGAAAATATGGTATTATTCCCATTTATGGCAAACTCTCAGTATTTTCGCAAATTGCGAAATATCTACATTTTTAAACTACAAAATGGAAAAAGGTTTTTGCCTTGGACAAGGTCTGCTGTAAAAAATCAGTTATTTAAAAAAGGGTATGTACAATATTTTGTAGTATTTTGTAGTAAATACTCGTAGATTTCGCCTAATTTGTATCTGAAAGTCATGCAATTTCTGTATAAAGTATTTTCTCAGAAACCGCTCCAAATTATTTCTTTAAATTTTCTCCTCATATGAAACAAAAGGACGATAAAATATATGGAGCTAGTCTGATTGTCGGCAAACTCTCCGTATTTTCGAAAATTGCACAACTTGCAAAATGTTAACGGTTGAAAACCGCAAAATTGAAGATAGAGACTTTTCCCATAAACAAAATCTGATCTAAAAAGCAGCTGATTTTCAAAAGGTCAAAAACCATATTTTAAATAAACGAGCAGTTTACACGTAATTTCTAGTCGAAATTAACGCAAATTATAAAAAGAACATTTTCTCAAAACTGGTCTTATTTCTTTCTTTAATTTTCCTGCATGTATAATAAACAAAAGACGCATGTTGGAAATATAATATTTGCATGTTGGAAATATTGGGTTGAGACAATTACATTTTGTAAACGCCGCGTCAGCCCGAGTCTGACCCCCACAGTGTTTCCATAGCTTTACGGCACGTTAACTCAGAGAACCTGAGTGCAAAACATTTTTTATTTTAAACATTTTATTTTTTATTTTAAACATTTATGCTAATATTTTGAGATTGCTTGTTTAGAAAAATTCACTCCTATGTATTCCTAAATAGATAAATTAGGAACATTATTGGCTTAAAAAAAATTTCCCATGCCTTATCTAAGGGATGAAATAATAAGATATGCCTCTATTTTTCTTTCGCCTCTTTTTAATGACTCGCGTCTACAACACACAAGCATGAAATCTGAGAAGACACTTACCGCCACGTACGACCATCGCCGAGCGGTTATTGGCCGCGCTCAATTGTGCACACGCACCCGAAATAATGTTCCGTCCATCATACGCAGCGCGTACGCCTCGCCTGCCACCCCCCCCCCCCCCCCCCCCCCCCCCCCCCCCCCCCCCCCCCCCCCCCCCCCCC
>BLKR01011323.1:0-34619 GCA_011170035.1 Teleogryllus occipitalis
AGACGTGTATTAAAATCCTGGGTAATGTTAGATTTTATAATTTTTTGGTCAACATTAGATCTTTGTAAATATCCAAGATATTTGTAATATTCCTCAGGATTCATGGCATGAATATGTTCGTGTTTAGCATTTCCTTCTCCAAGGGTGTAATCCATCTGATGTTGCCACTTTCCTTTCCGCAGTGCATTTAGTTTACATTTCTCAACGCCAAAATGCATTCCAATATCATTGCTAAATTTTGCAGTAGTGTCAAGCAAGTGATTAAGCTTTTCTCTTGTGGTGCTGAATAATTTTAAGTCGTCCATGTACAGCAGGTGGGATAAGCGTACATGATCGATCTTGCTGTTGATTTTGTAGCCCATTTGATCTTTATTTAACAAAGTCGATAGGGGATTCATAGCAAGGCAGAACCATAGAGCGCTAAGAGAGTCTCCTTGGAAGCTTCCCTGTTTAATATGTATGTCTCCTGCATTGACATGATTATTTTGCGTGCAAATGTGCAATCTGGTTGTCCACCTTTGCATCTGTGCCTTTAGAAACGATACAACCAATGGGTCTATTTTGTACATATCAAGCACATCAATTAGCCAGGAGTGAGGTAAGCTGTCGAAGGCTTTTTGATAATCAATATAAGCTGTATATAATGTCCCTCCTGTTTTCTTCACATGTCCACAGACTGCCGCATCTATGATGAGCTGTTCCTTGCAGCCTTGTGACCCCCTCTTGCAGCCCTTTTGTTCTTCAGCCAGGATGTTATTGTCTTCAAGGTGCTGATAGATCTTATCTGTTATTATGGAAGTTAGTAGTTTGTATACAGTTGGTAAGCATGTAATAGGCCTATATTTCCCGGGATCAGAGCTGGGTATTTTGGATTTTGGGATAAGATAAGTTAATCCATAAGTTAAAAATGATGGTAGGGCTTCTTGATTATTCAGGGCTTTTGTGAATAACCCTGCCATTGTTTCGTGACTGCTGGGAAAGTTCTTAAACCAGAAATTATGTATGTTATCTCTCCCGGTTCCCTTCCAATTCAAAGTTTTCTTTACAGCTCTTTTAACATCTTCAATGTGTATACTATGGTCATTCATCATGGGTATGTCTTCGCATTCATCTTTAACAGTTTGGATCCATTCAGCATTGAAATTGTGGTGCTTACTTTGTGTCCATATGTCTCCCCAATACCTATTCACTTCTTGCGCGTCTGGCATTTCACCTTGGTTCGGTTCCATCTTGAGCATTATCCATCTGGATAGAGCGGTAGAACTGTTTTTCATTTATTTGGAAGAGTTTATTTTGTTTCTTACGAAGGTTGCTTTCGCGGTATCTTCTTAGCCTGTTACTTTTAACAGAAAGAGTTTGTTTGAGCTGATCTAGTACCGTGATGACTGTTTGGTTTCCTTCATTATTATTATTATTATTATTATTATTATTATTATTATTATTATTATTATTATTATTATTATTATTATTATTATTATTATTATTATTATTATTATTATTATTATGCAGATAGAGGGCTCGTTCCAATTTTGGACCATACAGGATCACTCGTACATAGATACCAGGAGTTAAGACTTTTATCTACGTAAGATTGATTCTATATGGTCGAAAACTACCTAAAACGAGCCATCTACGTCCATCATTAGACTAGGATCAGCAGGAAGAAAGGCAACAATTCTATTGTTATTATTGTTGTTTTTGTCGTTGTTGTTTTTGTCGATGTTGTTTTTGTCGATGTTGTTTTTGTCGATGTTGTTTTTGTCGATGTTGTTTTTGTCGATGTTGTTTTTGTCGATGTTGTTTTTGTCGATGTTGTTTTTGTCGTTGTTGTTTTTGTCGTTGTTGTTTTTGTCGTTGTTGTTTTTGTCGTTGTTGTTTTTGTCGTTGTTTTTGTTGTGGTTGCTTTGGTTCTTGTGGTTTTTGTTGTTGTGGTTGTTGTTGTTGTTGTGGTTGTTGTTGTTGTTGTGGTTGTTGTTGTTGTTGTGGTTGTTGTTGTTGTGGTTGTTGTTGTTGTTGTGGTTGTTGTTGTTGTTGTGGTTGTTGTTGTTGTTGTGGTTGTTGTTGTGGTTGTGGTTGTTGTTGTGGTTGTGGTTGTTGTTGTGGTTGTTGTTGTTGTTGTGGTTGTTGTGGTTGTTGTGGTTGTTGTTGTTGTTGTGGTTGTTGTTGTTGTTGTTGTTGTTGTGGTTGTTGTTGTTGTTGTTGTTGTTGTTGTTGTTGTGGTTATTGTTGTTGTGGTTATTGTTGTTGTGGTTATTGTTGTTGTGGTTATTGTTGTTGTGGTTGTTGTGGTTGTTGTTGTGGTTGTTGTTGTGGTTGTTGTTGTGGTTGTTGTTGTGGTTGTTGTTGTGGTTGTTGTTGTGGTTGTTGTTGTGGTTGTTGTGGTTGTTGTTGTGGTTGTTGTTGTGGTTGTTGTTGTGGTTGTTGTTGTGGTTGTTGTTGTGGTTGTTGTTGTGGTTGTTGTTGTGGTTGTTGTGGTTGTTGTTGTGGTTGTTGTTGTGGTTGTTGTTGTGGTTGTTGTTGTGGTTGTTGTTGTGGTTGTTGTTGTGGTTGTTGTTGTGGTTGTTGTTGTGGTTGTTGTTGTGGTTGTTGTTGTGGTTGTTGTTGTGGTTGTTGTGGTTGTTGTTGTGGTTGTTGTTGTGGTTGTTGTTGTGGTTGTTGTTGTGGTTGTTGTTGTGGTTGTTGTTGTGGTTGTTGTTGTGGTTGTTGTGGTTGTTGTTGTGGTTGTTGTTGTGGTTGTTGTTGTTGTTGTTGTTGTGGTTGTTGTTGTTGTTGTGGTTGTTGTTGTGGTTGTTGTTGTGGTTGTTGTTGTTGTTGTTGTTGTTGTTGTTGTGGTTGTTGTTGTTGTTGTGGTTGTGGTTGTTGTTGTTGTTGTGGTTGTGGTTGTTGTTGTGGTTGTGGTTGTTGTTGTTGTTGTGGTTGTGGTTGTTGTTGTTGTTGTGGTTGTTGTTGTGGTTGTTGTTGTGGTTGTTGTTGTGGTTGTTGTGGTTGTTGTGGTTGTTGTGGTTGTTGTGGTTGTTGTGGTTGTTGTTGTGGTTGTTGTGGTTGTTGTTGTGGTTGTTGTTGTGGTTGTTGTGGTTGTTGTGGTTGTTGTTGTTGTTGTGGTTGTTGTTGTTGTTGTGGTTGTTGTTGTTGTTGTGGTTGTTGTTGTTGTTGTTGTGGTTGTTGTTGTTGTTGTGGTTGTTGTTGTTGTTGTGGTTGTTGTTGTTGTTGTGGTTGTTGTTGTTGTTGTGGTTGTTGTTGTTGTTGTGGTTGTTTTTGTGGTTGTTTTTGTGGTTGTTTTTGTGGTTGTTTTTGTGGTTGTTTTTGTGGTTGTTTTTGTGGTTGTTGTGGTTGTTGTTGTGGTTGTTGTGGTTGTTGTGGTTGAACATAATTTTTGTGGTACGCATATAAATTGTAGTGATATATCTAATCACAATAAAAATTACGATTATACTTGTGAAGCTAACGATGTTAATAAACGTAATTTCCCACAAATTTCCTGATGTTTCCAGTTGTTGAGCTGGTTGTAGTCTTTAGTATCGGCTTATGTTTTCAGAGAGATTTGGGACTTCGATGAGAGGTCCTCGGCATGGCTCCATTACTCTGTGTGTGAATAGAAATGATTGTCATGTAATGTGCATTGTTTAGTAAATTCTGAGAGACTGGTGTAGTTCGTCTGACATTTCATGTGTTCGAAATCGATACAACAATCGTATTGTCTTGACTTTTCCTTTATGGAACAACAATACTTGGTCAATTACTAATGAAATTACGAATAAATCTAATTACTAATGTCTGTCTAACCGGGAGCGGTAGCTCAATGCATCAACTGATGCCACTGACCGGGAGGACCTATGTTCGAATCCTGACGGCGGCAGGATTTTCGACACTCGCTTTTCAGCTAGGTCGAATTCAGTCTCTGTCTGGAGAAGAATCTAGTGGCCGGCTGCTCTGATCGGTAGTTTTCCGTGGTTTCTCCGATCAACACCAGGCGAATGCCGGAGCAGTACCCTACCAAACAGGCCACGGACCGCGCGCGATCTTTCCTTCCACTTCCTTGTCCTATCATCTCCCCTTACACACTCATTTACACTATCATACACTATACTACCACATATTCCGGGAGACCAGTCGGGAGCTTAGAACTTGTCTTGGCTAAGCCAGTCCCCTG
This sequence comes from Teleogryllus occipitalis, assembly GCA_011170035.1. Taxonomy (NCBI): domain Eukaryota; kingdom Metazoa; phylum Arthropoda; class Insecta; order Orthoptera; family Gryllidae; genus Teleogryllus; species Teleogryllus occipitalis. The sequence goes on from BLKR01011323.1 coordinate 4,151, forward strand.
CTGGTGGAGAGTCCTGATTGGGGGAAAAAACCCGCTATCAGACGGTAGGTCGGTGCCGGATCTCGCCACCTCCCGAGGGAAACATGCACTACACATACGGGACTAATGACCTAAGCTGTTGACGCGCCCGAAATCACTAACCAACAACCTGATTTTAGCTTGTTCTGCGTGTCACCAGTTTGTGTCACGAACCACGTGACCACAGCCCGAGCACTTCGTTTGAAAAGCCAAATCACACGTTGGCCGCCATATTGCATTGAGAGCGAGAATATTGAGAAAAATTTTGAAAGTGGTACAAAGGGACAATTTTCAACGGTAACCAACCGAAAATACAACGATGAAGGTGTACGAGATACAATACTTAAAAGAAATGCTTCATTAATATGTTTAAATGTCTTAAGACGTGGTGATAGTTTTGGTATCTGGCTTCATTTAAAAATACTGCTAATATTGTGACGGAAACTGGTGTCTGATGCTCATTGATTAAGGTCAGTTAGGATGCGCAAGAGCCCTCCCCCCTGGTTCTGCCTATTAATAACAATTAAAATTCCCTCTTCTTTAGTTAGAAAATGCAATAAAGAATAATACAATAAAATCTCATATCGATATGCAATAAAATTATTCTTTCAAGTAAATAATCGGTCCAAAGGAGGAACATCAGAGTCCGCTTTCATGCTTTCCACACGAATTGAATTCGAAGTTTTAAAGCCCTCTGTAATAACGTGGAAATATTTCTTTTCTTTAGCAATTTTTTTTATGAACGGTTTGTTCATGTTTCAATAGGTTATAATGTAGTATTCGATCCCTTCAATAGTAAAATCGAAATCTAAAATTTCATCAGAAGTCGATTTTGATATCTACGGAAAGGGTTGTTAAGGTTTTAGTTAGATGAAAAAATAATGTACGTTTGTTTTAAGAAATTCGACGGTGTTGAATGTCTTGAGAACGGGATAAATCTCTTTGGCTATTAGTTAATTTTGTGACGATAACCTACTGCTTATAACTAAAAAGTTATCCAGAACACCGGCTGAGCTACCTGAAGGCAATAACATTTTCCACTGCAGCGTTTCTGAGCGGGAGGTTCTAGGGGTCATCAATCCACAGTGTTCCTTACAGCTCCATGCGCTCCACTACCACACTGTCATGAGGCAGGTCGGTGCCCTGCAGGCGGAGATATCTGCTTGTGGGTAACCTGCAGAAACCGACACCAGAACTCACCAGAACTCTTCTAGCAGGGGAGGAAAACCTCCGCGTCCAGCGATATAACATGCACTACACTTACGAGGCTTATGATCAGCTGAGTTTACGCGACTGCAAACAAGATAATGTATCAATGTACGGGGATTAAACCTGAAAGAGAATCCAAAGCCGCAAATGGAAGTTCGCTTCTAGAACGCTGCGAGTCCAACGTCCGCTGCGCTGCCTCCGAACGGCGTCGTGTGACAAACGAGCACGGCGCAGCGCCGCGGCCGCCCCCCGCCGCCGCCGCCGCCAGGGATGATGCAGCAAGCCAGCCAGCCAGCGGGCGAGGGCGCGGGCGCGGGCGAGGGTGCGGGCGAGGGCGCGGGCGAGGGCGAGGGCGCGGGCGAGGGCGAGGGCGAGGGCATGGGCGAGGGCGAGGGCGCGGGCGAGGGTGCGGGCGAGGGCGCGGGCGAGGGCGCGGGCGAGGGCGCGGGCGAGGGCGCGGGCGAGGGCGCGGGCGAGGGCGCGGGCGAGGGCGCGGGCGAGGGCGCGGGCGAGGGCGCGGGCGAGGGCGCGGGCGAGGGCGCGGGCGAGGGCGCAGGCGAGGGCGCGGGCGAGGGCGCGGGCGAGGGCGAGGGGCGAGGGCAGGGAGCGAGGAGCGAGGGCGAGGGGCGAGGGCGAGGGCGAGGGCGAGGGCGAGGGCGGAGGCACGAGGGCGAGGGCGAGGGCGGGGGCGGGGAGCGAGGAGCGAGGGCGAGGGGCGAGGGCGAGGAGCGAGGGCGGGGGCGAGGGCGGGGAGGCGAGGGGGCGAGGGCGAGGGCGAGGGAGCGGGGGAGCGAGGGCGAGGGCGAGGGCGAGGGCGAGGGGGAGCGAGGGCGAGGGCAGGGAGCGAGGGCGAGGGCGAGGGCGAGGGCGGGGGCGGGGCGAGGGGGCGGGAGGCGCCGGGCAGGGCGAGGGCGAGGGCGCGGGCGAGGGCGCGGGCGAGGGCGCGGGCGAGGGCGCGGGCGAGGGCGCGGGCGAGGGCGCGGGCGAGGGCGCGGGCGAGGGCGCGGGCGAGGGCGCGGGCGAGGGCGCGGGCGAGGGCGCGGGCGAGGGCGAGGGCGGGCCCGCCAGGCGCGCCTCCAATAAGAATACGCTTTCCATACTTAATGCGCGTTATCTGTTTAGTGCGCGGCGCCACCCGAGCGTTGTAAGCCGCGGCCAAACAACTTTTCCGCTCCGCCGCGTCCACCAAGCCGAACTTGCGGCCCTGGCTCTGCTCTTGCGGCTTCCGCCGGTGGCGGTGCGCAGTGCTCGATCGCCGCATGACGGGACGGCCGGCTGCGATAGTTCGGGGATAACGTCGTTGTTTCTGGCCGGGAGAATCATCTGATGTCCCTGCAATGCCTTTGACCCGGAGGCCCTAATATTAATCCCAACGGCGGCAAGTTTTTCTACACTAGCTTTTCAGTTACCTCGAATTTAGACGTCTGGAGGAGAATTCTAGCTGCCGTCTGCTGTGATCGGTAGATTTCCGTGGTTTCTCCGATCAACACCAGGCGAATGCCGGAGCAGTACCCTAACCAACACACAACACAGACCACGCACGATATTTCTTACCTTTTGCTTGTCCTCTCCTCACTCCTTGCTTTCACACACACTAACATACACTACATTACCACAAATGCCGGGAGACCGGTCGGGAGCTTAGAGCATCTGGGGTGGTGCTCGCCGCCTCCTAAGGAAGAGCAGGCACTACCCTTACGGGATGAATAACCTGTACGAGTTGACGTACCCGGATTCACTAAGAATCAATCATTGGTTCTGCAGTGACTTTGACCAGCGGGTCGTAGGGTTCGGATTCATATGCGGAAGAGTTTTTCAAACTATCTACATACATGGCTAAAACTGAGCCTCTGTTTGGATGAAAGTTCTAGCGACTGTCCGCTCAGATCTGTAGTTTTAGTGGTTTGTGCGATCAATATCAGAAGAATTCCCGAGTAGTACCTTAACAAACGGGTCACGGTCATTACACCTGGCCTCCTCATCTCACTCCATACATTTACGTACATGCACTACCCTGTTCTACTACTACATGTGCATGCTTTACGTACATGTACTACCCTGTCATACATTAAATTAGATTTATTACTAATTCTGCTAATAAGTTTTAGAACTTGGTGGCAATATCTACCAACTAAACATTACAGAACATAAACATTTCACCATGGAAGGTTTCATAGCACTCCACCGCACATTTCACATCACCACACTGCTGATCACACATTTCACATCACCACACTGCTGATCACTGAGTTTTAAATGTTGGGACGTGAACTGGGTGCTTAGAACTTGGACGGACGTTTGAATGGTGATATACTCGAAGAAGACAATTCTGCAAGCCTTGCGGTGCAGTAGCGAGTTCTGAAATGTGTAGGTCGGCGCCGGATCGCACGTGTCAGTGGAAAAACAACGCCACATCCCGGTTATGACATGCACTACATGTTCGGGACTAATGACCTAAGTAGTTGACATACCCGGAAGCAATAAATACTTTGTCTCCCCAGGCTCTTGGTTCGCTCTTGTCGCGTCCAGCTGCCAGCGTATGCTAAATTAGCGGATGTCGCGTCGCGAAGACTCGAAGAATTTTGCGACGTGTTGAAGACCGGTTTGAACGGATATGGTTCTGACATAGGGCATCCGAATCTGTTTCATACTCGTTGCGTCGTGTTCCGAACAAGATATTGGCTGCCGCGTGGAAGGAAATTCCACTTGTTAGTGGAGTTAGTGGTTGGATTGAGCGTCAAAACCCATCCTGATTTTTTCAGAAGTAAAGGCCACAAGTGGTTTAGAAGCAACTTTTTTTGCTGCCGAAACAAACAAGTAGTTACTCTAAAAATGGACAAATATCGGGATTGTTTAGAGTGCCGCGTATATAGTGCTATTCGTCAGCCTGTTGAAGGTATCCCCTGCCCATCGTGTGCGACGCGTGCGACCAAACGCAAACCTTATCTGAGGAACTCCAGAACTTTCAAATGTCATTGATAATCACATGATTTTCGTATATAAATATTCAACACTGTTGAAACACACCTCAGATGACATTCAACTGCAAATATTTTTAATTTTTTGTGAAAATGTATTACGAAAAATATTGCCAAATAGGAAGTTTAGCATTTATTTTCCTTAATCTAGCAAATTCCTTTCCCATTATGATTTGAATGATTTAATGATTTGAATGATTCCAAATATGAATAAAATTAATATTTATTAAAAAATAAATATCATATTTTTGTTTATTGAGGTGTACATGCCTTTCGATTTAAAATGTGAGTCCTGGCAGTGATTTTCCAACCAGAAGATGTCAGAAATAATGAGCAGATAATGATGAAATGAGGGACGGGGAAAATTAGTAAAGCCCTAGAAAAAATTCCCGACAGCATACTTTGTGTACCACAAACTTCTCACAGATTGGTCGGGAATCGAACCGCGATCAAAGCATTTTTTTCTTTTTTTATTTACAAACTTTCAGTAACGACTTATTTATGCTTTGGGCAGACTGATGGATATCTTCTTTTAATAGTGTAGGCTGAAGCCTCGTAACTAACTGTGACGCGAAAAGGTAACGGAGCAATTAAGGCATTGGATTATACTAGATGGCTCAGGATAAATGCTGCAAACGTTCTAGGGTACGCAGAAGTTTGTAGCGCAGAGAACACATGGTTATAAAGAATTGCCAAAGAATCTGGGGTAAATATATTATGCATAATTCCGTTGTTTGAAAAATTTTGCAATGTTCAAAGGCAAAAAGTGATAATTTTCGACTTCTCTGCATCCTCCGAAACTGTGTAAAATCTATTCTGAAACATTTTGTTCAGAAGCCATTCCTCTCGCGGGTTTCTGTTGTTTTTTTCTATATTCTCGTGTAAGTAACACTGTCGGGAGATGGTGACCAGTTTTCGATTCAGAAGTACTCATTTTCTTGAATATTTTTAAATTCTCTCAAACTTAGGAACGTTTGTTCTTCACTGACGGACAATAATTGACACTATTTCATCAGGAATATTTTTATTCTCCTATTTCAAAGCACTTTGTATTTTTATAAAATGTGAATACGGGTGTTATAAATTACAGGAATTAAACAACGTGGTGTATTGTCAGACTGCAAATTACTGGTATATTTTACGTACATGAATTGCCCTAACGAAGTATCACTAACGAAGCATTGACCAAATAATGAAAGGGCAAACTTTACTTCCATGAATGTTTCTGTGCAGTTTATTTAGCTCCAATGGCGGCTAGGAAAATCCGAACTTTATTTCGGGTTTCGCTATCATATTACCTAGTTTACTGGAAACATGGCTGCAAACGCACTCTAACTTTCAGCTGAATTACCCCTCTCTAGGCGAACATGAGAGCGGCCTCCCCCTCCCCCACCCGCCCCACCACGTGGCGACGCCGCGCAAATAGTGCCAAATTTCCCGACAACTTCTTAAGGGTATTAGCTTCATATTAAACTTTATTTCCGAGCGACGTAACACGCTGATGCAAATTCATTAGCCGCCCGTTGCACAACGTTGGAATTAACACCCTCCGCCACCGCCAACCCGCTGCCGCGGCTCGACCTCCTGCCGGCGGAAGGGAGGAAAGAGGGAGGCGGGGGTGTGGGAGGGATAGTCTTGCTGCCGCGACTCCCAAGTGACGAAGTTCGTAAGTTTGCTGCTACCTCCTGGCTGCCTTGAGAACTTTCTGGTTTCGTCTTTGCCTCCCTCCCTTGCGCTGCACCCACTACCGGGCACACTACCTCTCCTGCATTCATTGCGCCTCCTCTGCCGCCCTTGCTTGAGGCGGCCCTCATCTCTTTTCGCTCGACCCACGTACCCCTTTCCCCGTGCCCTGTCCCCGCCCCGGCCCCCACCCCCGTCCTCAGTCCCCCCGTCCTCAGTCCCCCCGTCCTCAGTCCCCCCGTCCTCAGTCCCCCCGTCTTCAGTCCCCCCGTCCTCAGTCCCCCCGTCTTCAGTCCCCCCGTCCTCAGTCACCCCGTCCTCAGTCACCCCGTCCTCAGTCCCCCCGTCCTCAGTCACCCCCGTCCTCAGTCCCCGTCCTCAGTCCCCCCCCGTCCTCCAGTCCCCGTCCTCCAGTCCCCCCGTCCTCCAGTCCACCCCGTCCTCAGTCCCCGTCCTCAGTCCTCCAGTCCCCGTCCTCCAGTCCCCGTCCTCAGATCCCCCGTCCTCAGTCCCCCCGTCCTCAGTCCCCCGTCCTCAGTCCCCCCCGTCCTCCTCAGTCCCCGTCCTCAGTCCCCGTCCTCAGTCCCCCGTCCTCAGTCCCCCCCCGTCCCTCAGTCCTCAGTCCCTCCAGTCCCCGTCCTCAGTCCCCCGTCCTCAGTCCTCAGTCCCCGTCCTCAGTCCCCCCGTCCTCAGTCCCCCCGTCCTCAGTCCCCCCGTCCTCAGTCCCCCCGTCCTCAGTCCCCCGTCCTCATTTCCCCTCCTCCCGCATCTCGGGTCCTCTTGCGTCCCATAAATGCTCCTCCCTTTTTCAAACGTGGTACCCGTGTGGCTCCGTAAGTGTAGAAATATTAATTACTGAAATGCAATGCAATACAAAGGGTTTCGCACAATTTAACGACCTAATGTGCATGAGTGAAGTTCCCTGACGCAGGATACATATCGTAATGCTCATGAGTCTAACGATGATGTTACCTAGTTCATTTCATTCAGAACTATTTCGACGCCTTTCGCCTCAAATGAGGCATCGTGGATATGGCGTGTCTAGACCCAGATCAAAATCCCGAAACCCTCGCGTAGCTTCATTCATAATGTCACACCATTCATCACTCACAGCTGCGACCACGAAGACTTATCAGGGAGTGCGGTTCTTGCCGCCATCACCTGACCTGATCTTCCGGTTTTGGATCTCGAAAGAGGTCGAATTCCTCGTGTCAGACCCCTGAAAAGGAATTGTGAGAAATGCGGTCCATGCAGCTTTTGCGAAAGATGGATATTTTTATTCCACTCGTGGTTTTCTAAATTATTAAGATATCAAGACACCGTTTTGGTATTGGGTTTGAAAATACAAACGGCAGTATTATATGGGGTGTGTATGTGGACAGGGGTAAAAAAAACAATCCCCAGAATACTTTCTAAAAGTAGGGAAGTAGTGTTACACACATTTTTAATTTTTATGTTAGCTCTTAAGATGATTAACAAGTCAGAAGCTCTTTATTAAAATATAATGTATAGGTAAATACAATATCATTTTTTATTTATTTAGTCAAAAACCGTCAAAAACTGTGTGACGTATGGGGGAGAAAATAATTTGCGCACGCATTCTTGAGTTTCAGAATCCCTTCCCAACAATTTAACTATTTATAGTTGAAAGATGAAATAATAATAATAATAATAATAATAATAATAATAATAATAATAATAATAATAATAATAATAATAATAATAATAATACATTTTAAAAATTCAGTGATTAACATTTCAAAAACTAGATATTTTCGTTTCCGAATTATAGAAAACTTATTTGTAACGGTAAATGAACGAACAGATTTGATTTTTCTATATTGCTAACAAAATAGAAACTCACCCTAAGCTGTACTACCAATACAAGCAAAAGGAAAGCTCAACAAAACGTGCGCATAATAAAGCTACATTTCACTTCCTAATATAAAATTTGAATGTTGTCGATAATAAACCATATGTTTTTCGTAAGTGTCATCGAAATTCCACTCTGTTAATCTTTTATGGAATAATCGTTAAAAATGAATTTATTACATCACAACAATCGAATAATTTTCAGTATTCTGCCAACCCGTAAATTTTTCATTATTCCTGTTTCTTATGCCATGCTCTCATTTACGGGCGTTTCTGTTCAAACTGTTGAACGACTTGGAGTGCGATGACCCACATAAAACCTACGCAACTTGTTTTGTATAAAAAGATATTCTGTGAATGAGTAGCGTGTTTTCGAACAGGAACCTATTACTTTGTTTCAACGTGTTATAAATTACATTGGGATAAAAACTCGCCACACTCACCTGTTGCTTGTCACGCGGCTGCTCTGCGAGTGTTGTTTTGCAGTCAATGAGCAGAGCATCTGGCGAAATAATTCACATTAAGCGCGTCGTGTCCCTATGATCAAGCGTTGTCTTTTTTCACTTGTTTTACGCGAGGAAATGAAATAAAACGTCTGCATTTTCCACGTTTCAACGTTTCAGAATTTTTGCACTTAACTAAAAATTCAAATTAAATAGCAAATCTGTGGCTGCAAGTCATAGATTATTATTTCAAGGTTCACATTCCGCGAATATCTGACGGGAATTTATGAATTTCTTAAAACGAAATTAATAAAATTAAAATAGTATATAATTTGAAGTTACAATAGTTAAATTAAAACAAATTGCTTCTCCATTTTATTTTCTTCCTCCCCCCCATCCTCCCTTTCACTCCTCCTCTTCCTCCTTCTGCTCCTCCTCCTCTTCCCTCCATCCTCTTCTCCTTCTTCCTTCTCTTCCCTCCCACCCCTCCTTCACCACCACCACCACCTCCTCCTCCTCCTATCTCTCCTCGTCCCCCTCCTACTTCACCCATTCTCTCCTCCTTCCTCCCTCTCTCTCCTACTTCTCCTACCCTTCCCTATTTCTATTTCCCTCTCCTTTCCTCCTCCTACTTCTCTCTCCCTCTGCTCCTCGTCATTTCTCCTAATTCTCCCGCCCTCTCCTCTTCATCCCCTCTCCCCTCCACAATATTCCAACCGAAATATATTTGGAAACATTCCGCCCGGGGTGCTTGTGGTGTACGTGGGTGGGAGGGTTCAAGGACGTTGTCGCGGAGTGCAGCGCGCGCGTCGGAGCCAAAGCGCGACTGACCAGCAGCAGCAGCAGCAGCACCACCAGCAGCGGCGGCGGTGGCGTGGCGTCGCATCGCGACCGAGACAATGGCGGCGGCACTGGCCCCTGGAACAGGGCGGCATTCCCCGCGGAGCCAGCGCCTCCAAACATGGTCATTGCGCGCCAGCCGCCGCCACCGCCACCGCCACCGCCACCGCCACCGCCACCGCCACCGCCACCGCCACCACAGGTGCCACAGGTACGGGCACTGGAACAGCTCCAGTATCGTCGCCGCCACATCTGGAACCAATTCCTTGTTTGCAAAGTGTTTGTAACTTGTTCTCATACGTTCTTGCAATTACATTGAATTTATTCAAAAAAGGAAAATGCTCGTTTTATTAATAATTTAGTTATTATTTCTGCAAATGTTTCTTATCAATATGTGGATGGATAAGGAATGTAAAGAACTAAAAGTAAATGTTCGCAGGTGTTAACGCATTACGTATAGGTCAAACCACTGCCATGAATCTCGTTTTGTTACAATGAAACTGCTGATGACATGGTCCCAATGGAGTCTCGAGAACTAACAGAAACGAAATCCTTTTAAGGTGAGGGACTGGCACGAAGCTGTTAGTGGCCGCCCGTAGGTTGTCCTGCGAGATCGAGCTAATTTTTCATTGACAGACCCTCCAACTCTTACTGGCGGACCATATAGGAGTGTCGTCTGAAATATGCCACATGTTTCGGAGTTGCTTTCATCCTAATAATATGAGAGTGCATGTTTTCTCGAAAGTCAGTCGTTGAATAATTAGTTATAATAGAGTAGAATTTATATGGAATAAACATGTTCTCCTAAATATATAAACTTTTTAGTAAACATGTTCAAAATGTGGAGTAAAATATGAACTAATAACTGAATAAAAAGTTGAATGTATTGAAAATAATGTATTGCTCAGTATATTAATAGATTAAATAAATGAAAACCAAGGAATTTAGTTTTTATATTTACTGTAGAACAGTCTTAATTAATGTGTCTATTAAAACAGAATGGACATTATTGTGTTGAAAGTAAGGTTCTTAATCCTTTACTTAATTGACAACATAAAAAGTAGTGGGTTTCAAAGCACTAGTTTAAATATTCAAATGTGAAAGGTACCCTCTTTGTCTGTTAATATTGTTTTGTATTGGATAAAATGGGGCTCGACATCAGAAATATCCATCCTGATCTTTGCGATATATTTTAGAAATTAAATTCGGATCCTATTCTAAATCCGTTTTACGATATAAAATTGCACTAAAATTTAAATATAATCATCCAAAAATAATTGTGAAAGATCATAATTTGCAACATATTCCAAATAAAAGGTTAAAATGTACAAAGATACGGGTTTTCCATAAACACTAAACGTGTACTGTACATGGAAATATGGACAAAAATATGGAAAATCAAAAAGGTTTCAAGACAATTCAAAAGTCTAATTCATAAACTTGTGGCAAAAGTTTGATTGCAACAAATGAACAACAAGCATGCATTAATAAACAAAGACAGATGCATTATTATGTTATGTTATGATTTATGTTTGTATCACGTCAATATTTATCTGATCGAGAGGTTGTTAAACGGTATGCTTGTGATGAACGATTTGTGAAGACGAATAATTATAGTCGCCCACTGTTTTCACCTTTTACGAACCTTAAACTTGAACTCGAATTGGCCTTAAACAGAATAAAATGTTCGCATTCGTGGACATAAAGCTTTCCACGTAACGCCACTCCTATTACCTCAAAACGGTGTATGTATGGAGCGTGGAAGGTAAAAGTTGTGCTAATGATACCGGGAAGGAGTGTGCGGAGAGGAGCGGTGGAAGCGGACGCAACTTGCAGAGGGTGGGGTGAGCCGAGCGCTGAGACGGGGCTGGGCAGGGCTGGGCGGGGCTGGGCGGGGCTGGGCGGGGCTGGGCGGGGCTGGGCGGGGCTGGGCGGGGCTGGGCGGGGCTGGGCGGGGCGGGGCGGGGCGGGGCGGGGCGGGGCGGGGCGGGGCGGGGAGCTGAGCAGGGCTGGGCGGGGCTGGGCGGGGCTGGGCGGGGCTGGCGGGGCTGGGCGGGGCTGGGCGGGGCTGGGCGGGGCTGGGCGGGGCTGGGCGGGGCTGGGCGGGGCTGGGCGGGGCTGGGCGGGGCTGGGCGGGGCTGGGCGGGGCTGGGCGGGCTGGGCGGGGCTGGGCGGGGCTGGGCGGGGCTGGGCGGGGCTGGGCGGGGCTGGGCGGGGCTGGGCGGGGCTGGGCGGGGCGGGGCGGGGCGGGGCGGGGCGGGGCGGGGCGGGGCGGGGCGGGGCGGGGGGGGGGGGGGGGGGGGGGGGGGGGGGGGGGGGGGGGGGGGGGGGGGGGGGGGGGGGGGGGGGGGGGGGGGGGGGGGGGGGGGGGGGGCAGGACCTCGGGTTGACCTCTCGCGGGCGGTAAATCAGGCTGCGACCGACGCGACGCCGCCCTCGCACCCTCTCACCCCCCGCCCCGCCCCCGCGCTCTCACAGCGGCCGCCACAGCCGCCATTGTTCTCTTGAACTTATCCCCCTGCTCTCCCCGCCCTTGCCCTTGCCCTCCTCTGCCCTTGCTCTCTTCCCTGCTCTTACACCCTTTCCTTCCCTTCTCCCTGCTCTTACACCCTACCTTGGCGTGCCCCCACCCTTTCCTTGCTACTTCCAGGCCCTTGCCCTCCTCCTTACCATGCGACCGGGAGAGATGGCTCAGGGCATCAACTGATGTCACTGCTGTTCTTTGACTGAGAGGTTCGAGCCGCGATGGTGGCAGGATTTTCGACACTAGCAAGATAGCTACGTCGAATTCAGTCTCCGTCTGGAGGAGAATTCTAGCGGTCGGCTGCTCTGATCGGTAGTTTTCCGTGGTTTCTCCGATCAACACCAGGCAAATGCTGGAACAGTACCCTTTCAAGCGGAACACGGACCGCGCGCGATCTTTTCCTTCCTATCCTCACTCCTTACTTACACACACACTAACATGCCAGGAGACCGTTCACTACACTACCACACATGCCAGGAGACCGGTCGGAAGCTTAGAGCTTGTCATGGCTGTGGTGGTACCTTGCTGATAGGAAATAGCTGGTTGGGGAAAACCCAGCTAGCCGACGGTAGGTCGGCGCCGGATCTCGCCATCCAGCGGTGGAAGACCGCCACCACCTTCCGAGGAAAAACACGCACAACACGTACGGAGCTAATGACCATAGTAGTTGACCCGCCCGGAATCACTAAGAATCAATCAATCCCTACATTGCCGTGCCTCCTCTCCGCCCTTCCTGCCCTAGCCTCCCCCATTTGAGAGGTGTCAGGGTTTCATTAGACACCCTGAAAGACTTGCTAGAGACATCATGTGAGCTGATTACAGTTCTGTTGAAACAAAAGACCACTTTTACGAGGTTTCATTTCACTTTGATACGTGCTTCGATATGTGCTTTGATACGTGTAAAAAACACCAAACGTTTTGTGGAAAAGCAATACTTCTAAAACACAGGAGGTTAGAACATCATTTAAAACCAAACGAATTCTTTTTTTCATTTCTAAACTTCGTACCGTATTTCTCATATTTCCACTTTTAAGTTTCAAAATGTAAATCATTGTTAAGTCACAGTGCGAGCTAAAATTATGAAACTTTATGAGCGTACGTTGTACCCGAACAATAAAACGAAAATCAAAAGCAATGTGGAATGTAGTAAGAAATATCTCATCATCTACAAATCTTGAAGAGAATGTGTTTCGAAAGATCATACAAAAGTGAACGAATCGGAACAGTGGTCTGTCTCTTCAACGAATATTTTTCGAGAATTTTTGTTGACCTCACGGAGGATCCAAAGCTATAAACGTCAACAGCATACGTTTTCACAAAACATTTCGGCATGATATTTATACTCAAACATCTTCCTACGAAATTCTCAAAATAATCGGTTAACTAAAAAATAAATATTGCACCAGATTAGATGAATTTTCGGATTGTTTGTTAAAGACTTTTGCGCTGGACATACACCTATAAACTGGCATACTTAAAACATCCTTGCATACATATATGTAGCTTCACTATCTGTAGGCTACATGTTTTCTTTAGCTCGGTGGGGAATCTAATTTTTCTGTTTTCTCGCGGCAGTAAACCGATTACAACACTGCATTGACATGAGATAATACGCTAAAACTGTGGATCTTTTGGAAAACGATTTTGTATGGTTTAGCAGAATTTTTGCAGCTGCAAGTCACTAATTATCTTTTCTTCTCTAAGAACTCCAGCGAACCGATTTCTTTATCTGATCAAACATTTTAAAATCTGTTTGATTTATGCACATTGCAGTAATTTTTTAGTCGTATTCTCTCAAAAGAGCACGGTTTAAATAGCTAAAAATGCTGAATATTTGAATTACTCTGCAAACATATTTGACATTTATAGATTCTCCAATCTTGACTCGGTAAGAACATTTCTGAATTTCACGATTCAAATGTCAATTAAATCCAGAGTACGACGTTGCTGCGTGTTTAATAGATTGTACCCAGTACGCGATATTTCCAGCTACACTTTCGGCGCTGGTCTCCACCGCGAACCAGCAATTCCAAGCAGTCGTCCGACACCGCAGCCCTCATTTGTTTCGAGTGAAGCGCACGATGCGTACTTTTATGGTACCTTTACATCGTGTAGTTGACGCGTCGTGCTTGTTTTATGTTACCCGAGCGGCTGCGAGACGATAAAATCTGTGCGAGTTGACTGGGATTAATGAACGCAGTCGAAGTTATAATCCGATTTAAACGCTTAGCGGGCACGTTGTTTCTGGCGTTTGCGCCGTTTGGTATCTCTTGTTCTCAAGAATTGATGACCGTAATATATTGCAGATCGGATAACCGCTGCGTGAATCTATTCCGTTTATCGAGTGATATTTTTTTATAAGGAGTTATACCGCGAGCGGTAGCTCAGTGCATCAACTGATGTCATTGCAGCGCCTCTCACGGGGAGGTTCTAAGTTCGAGTCCTGACGGCGGCAGGATTTTCGACACTAGCTTTTCAGCTAGGTCGAATTCAGCTGCTGTCTGGAGGAGAATTCTAGCGGCCAGCTGCTCTGATCGTAGTTTTCCGTGGTTTCTCCGATCACCAGGCGAATGCCGGAGCAGTACCCTACCAAACGGGCCACGGACCGCGCGCGATCTTTCCTTCCTCTTCCTTGTCCTATCCTCTCCCCTGGCACACACACTTATACCAACATGCACTACACTACCACATTTCCCGGGAGACCGGTCGGGAGCTTAGAGCTTGTCCCGGCTGGGGCGGTGCCCCGCTGGTGGGAGAGTCCTGGTTAGGGGGAAACCCCACTAGCCGACGGCAGGTCGGCGCCGGATCTCGCCATCCAGCGGGGGGAACATCACTGCCATCTCCCGAGAAAAAAAAACATGCTTTACTCTAACGGGACTAATGACCGAAGCAGTTGACGCGCCCGGAAACACGAAAAATCAATCAATCAATCTATAAGGTGTTATTGCGGCAAACATTTCTAGTGAAATTATGAGAATCTTTTTTGTTTCGGAAAGTACTGAAAGGGAAATAGAGATTAAAGCGCCTCTGAAAAGGTCAAACTCAAAACACAGTGAGGGAACAGACTTCATTGTTCCTTATGGTTTGTGGTATTATAGAGATTTCGTAAATGGAAAATGTTCGGAGAAGGATATCGTTGTATATTCCCGCTTGTGGGTTGTTTCTCGCGATTATGGTGTTGTGCGTTCTCAGTCTCAAGAATTGATGACCTGCATGTAATGGAGGACAGACACATTGCATGCAGGGTTTTCATTTTATCAAAATATACCCTTATTAAAGGAAATATTCTGTGGAAATATCTTACTTCTGAAATAAAGATTATCTTTGCGTCGCAAATACTGAAAAATAATATTTTTTTTTTTTTTAACAAAATTTGATGTTGTCACTTTCCTCTCACCCTGTATAAATAAGAAAGATTTTCTGTAATTTGGCGTTTCAGAGATGTTGTTCAGGGAGACTAAAGTATTAGAAACAAACGCATTTATTGCGTAAAGATCGTACATCTGGCTTATGATCTTAGTAACTTATTATCAAAATTGTTGCAATAGTTGTTTTAAATTACGAGGACAGTTTTGTTTCAAAATATTCTAAAAGTGGGTTTAGAGAAATGAGAGGCAGTACAATTAAACTATTTTGAAAGTTATTTACCTACGGGCATGTTTTGATATCAGTGTTCTCATCTGCGTTACTCTATGGCTGTCACAATCTAATGGCAATAAGTGAAACAAATTCTTTAAGAAGTGCCCTCACATTAATATTCTCAAAAACTTGAAGCTAGAATAATTTATAAATTTATTTCCTCACTCGTCCAATGATTCAGAGTTAAGTAACACTAGCGAACACGTGCGAGAACTCTCGCATGTTAAACTCCACCATCTTCCGCATTTTTCCATTTCCATATTAAGCCTCTAATACATAATTTTTTTCGGGTTCCTCACCTTCCATCACTTGTTCTATATGTCTCCTTACAATTCATATCAATATATACAATACAAAACACCTTTGGCAATACAAACAATTCTTATTTAACGTTTTTACATAGAGAGGTACACCCGTATAATTCAATCGCATAGAAAATCAAGTAATTGGTTTAATTTCACATACCGTTGCAAATTCTACAAGCTCCGAACTGGTGGAGTAGAATTGAGAAGAGTTGAGCCAGCAGAAATGTCATTGAATGTTCAAGAAGATCTTATTCTGTAGATTCCGGTATGTTTCTTTGAGGCCTTTGGCTTCAAAATTTTAGTTTTCAAGGCCCTAAAACGCTTTGTTTAGGAGTTATTTAACGATGTAAATTAAAAAATGCGGTCAAGTCTTCCAAGTTGCATTTGACATGAATATTTAGATGCCTTCTTTTAAACAAATCCTTCGTAGTTGTAAAGACAGAATGCAATTCGTCACGTCTCCTTTAATTCTATTTCATTAGAGATCTCATTTATAAAGATTGGTTGCCCGTGAGAGCACAAAAGGTATGTAAACTACTGAAATAATATAGGAGAAAATTACAACATCTGAACGAGTACTGTATTATTATAATATCCGATACAGTAAATATTACTGAATAATTTACAGTTAGTGTTTTAGTGAAAGTAGTGAACATTTTGAAATTGGTTCTCCCTATATGCTAGTCGTACTTCTTCGCCTAATTCGTCCGTGGACAAGAAATTTAAATCGGAGAATAGGGCTGCCATGTGCACTGGAGGATCGTTAAAGCGTGAACAAGACGCATGCGCTGTAGAGCGTAGTTTTCTGTTGAGAAATGTTTGGGCAGCCCAATGCCAGCTAGGAATTGTATTCGCGCAGAAATGTTTTGTCTGCGTTTATAATTTGTTTCGTTATTTTTCTGTTTAAAACGAAATGTGTATGCAATTTATTTGTGTCAAGGCTGCGTGACAAAAAGCTAAAAATTCGCTGTTTTTGAGATAACATTTAGTACAGCACACGTTCTCCTCTGTAACAGTCGAATTCAAATATTTCGCGCACTAGGACTCTAGAATACAATAAAAGAATACTTAGGAGGGTTATGCTTGATTTTATATCATTAGAAGTCACAAAATATTTGGTTAAGACAATTGGTTTTGATACTCTCAGCAACCTTAAAAAAACGAAATGAGTGGAAAAAAAGTAAACGTTTCGTAGGCGTTTTATGCTTGACATTGGAATGACCAAACTTAAACACTGAAGCGCTTCTTCAGAAAATCGCTATTTGTGCGCATCAGAGTGAATCTTACGATTCCCACACGACTGCATTTCTAAGAAAAATCTACACATCGTCAGAACACGCGGAACACACTTATGAATTTCGAAACAACTTGAAAGCGCCAATGCGACATGACAGTTGCGACGCAAAATGCAGAAACGTGAATAAAATGCGCGAGCGTTGAGTCTCGCCCGAGTCAAATGTCTCCGCGGACCGACGTAGACGTCAGAGCAGCGCGAGGGAAGCGTTGCGTGGCAGTCGCGCCTACGGAGGTCTTTGCCCATTGGGCGAGAGCAGATTCGGCCTGACAAGTACAAGAGGACCACTTCGTTGCGAGATGCGAGGGACAGCTTCCCTCTCTTGAAGCCCGAAGGGCTGTATGTGCCCACACGTACCGGATTGGAGAAGTTGCTTCTGGGTTCATGGAAACCTTAGTTCAAACCGATAGTTCAAAATTGAGGAGCATTTTATAAAGTGACGCGTCTCCAATAAACATAATTTTTCAGGAAGAAGAACTATTTACAATCATTCAACTATTCACTTAAAGATATGATTCAACATTATATGGATAGCTTTTAACATACAAAAACGCCAGTTTTGAACCCAAAAAATGGGATAAACAAAAACACCATTTTTGAACACAAAAAATGGGAGAAAAATGAAGAAATGTATTCACGCGTAAATATTTTTAAACGTATTTGATGAATAGTATATTGAAACGTAAACTCTCAAACAAACCAAAATGAAAAATAAGATCAATTAGATTTTGATATTTGAAAGACAGCTGCGTCTCAATACAATCAGCCGTGTGTGTGTATAAATTATCACACCTACTTAATGCATACATAATTTTGCGAGCAGGTTTATGTGGACAATCTATCGTGGGATAGTGTTTCATAAGCCTCCAATCTTTCGTGAGATCAGTATACACTTTCTTTAAAATATTTAAAACGACGATTTCCAAATTTGTTTTTCAGAAATAGCATCATTATGGATTGCAGAGGTTTCAACTCGTGTATCGGAAGGCAGTTTTGAATCCCCTTGTGTTACACGTTTTTTTGTTGTCTGCGTTGAAATCTGTCCTACCAAATCGGAAAATGTCACTATTTGAACACGATACCGGAAGGGCGGTAGCGTGTGTTGCTTGAGCAGGTTTCTCCTATGTCGCAATTTGCGAACTTCAATTTTTTAGGTTTGGCAAGGAACATCGCAGACAGCGAGCTGGTGAAGTCGCCGAGAATGCAGGGAGTGATGAGGAAGGCTAGAAAATCGGGGAGGGGGATTTTAGCGCGAGAGGGCGAGGATGGAGGGCGAGGATGGAGGGCGAGGATGGAGGGCGAGGATGGAGGGCGAGGATGGAGGGGCGAGAATACGAAAAATCCCAGAAGGGCCGGGTAGGCGGCTCGCAGCGCGGCCAGTGGGTGGGCTGGCAACGCGGAGTCGAGGGCTCCGCTCCACTCGAAGCGGCGTGGCCATATAAGCCGCCGGAATTATAACAGATGAATACAGATTGCATCACAAAGCGCGCTGGCGGGCTGCGGCGACGCCGCGCCGGCTGCGGTGGAGGAGGAGGAGCGGTGGGGAAGCGAGGGCGAGTCGGGCTCCCCTCGCCGCGCAGGCAGGGAGGGGAAGGCAGAAGCTGCGGTTGCGCACGGAACGACATTGCGTCGGATGCTGCGACCTTTGGCAGGGCGAGGGCGGAACGCGGAGGGGAGCAGACGGGGCGCGGGGCGTAGATGGAAGGGAGCGTGACGGAGCGAGGAGCATGGCGGGGCAGGGAGTGTGAGGGAGCGAGAAGCATGGTGGGGCAGGGAGCATGCCAGAGTAGATGTCATGGAGGGGCGTGGCGGGGAGCGTGGTTTGGAGCGTGACAGATCGGGGAAAGTAGGGATTCGGGACGGGGAGCGAAGGGGGATGGGGGGCAAGGTAGGGAGAGGGGCGTGGCCGGATGGCATGGAGAGGCCAGGAGAGGGGTATGGCGAGGTAGGGAACATGTTTGTGTGGAGGGCATGGTGAGGCAGGGAGCATGGACAGGTGGGAGTGTGGCGGAGCGAGGAGCATGGCGGGGCAGGGAGCATGCCAGAGTAGATGTCATGGAGGGGCGTGGCAGCGAGGTGTGGAGTGGACAGATTGGGGAAAGTAGGGCGTCGGGGCGGGGAGCGAAGCGGGATGGGAAAGGGGAAAGGTAGGGAAAGGGGCGTGGCCGGGTGGGGTACATGGCGGAGTAGGGAATATGTCGGTTTGCAGGGCGTGGCGTGGGAGAGAGCATGAATATGTAGGAGCGTGGCATGACGGGGAGTGAGGTGGGTCGGGAAAAGCGGCGTAGAGAGGCGGGGAGCGTGGCGGACACTGCGCATAGCGGGGTGAGGAACATGGCGGGGGCACGTTCCGGGACGCGAATCTAAGGGGTGATGGAGGTGGAGGGGGCGGGGCGGCCGCGGTGAGACGCAGCGGGGAGTGGGGTGACTGCGGGCGGAGGAGTCGCGGGTGGAGGCGGAACTAGGTTTACAGCTGCAGTTGAGCGCAACCCGCTCGAGATAATATGCGGCCGGTTCTGGTTTGTTTTGGAGTAAGTGCGACCAGTGATGCTGTGAATCTCTGGCACAGCAGTCCCACTGTTCTCAAGGGATAATACAGATGAACTGAAGCGTTTATAACGTAAACTAAGACTAACTTGACAACATTCTCGTTATGTTTTTGTAACAAATAATTTGAATTTTGAAGATATATTGCGTTAAAATAATTGGAAAGCACGTCGTAAACTGAAGTATTACAGGATATCTTGTATTTACTTCTATTCAAAAAATTGCAAATTCCGAGGAACACCGGGGAATTTGCGAATTTACAACAGTAACACGCGCTTTGTAATGCAGTGAAAATTATGTCCGCATATTTGTGATGTGGGGTACTTCAGATAAGATTTTCCTGGCAGTTAAGACAAAATATTCAGAATGTAAAGAGTACTCTATCGCTAGAGCGACATTGTTTCTGCCGTTTCTTCGCCGGAAAGTAATATTGAGTTCTTAGAGATTTTTAAACGACAACTCCCCATTTTGTATTTCATTTTGTTGAGAAGTTTACGTGATACCTGTTCTATGTTATTATGTCGACTTATTTATTGCTTCGCCAAGAATTCTAATTTATCGCAATTTTTCTTTTCCACGTATGTTGCGGTTTTGAGAATAACTTCATCGTTTTAACTACTTAGTCACTGCCGAATCATTTGTGACAAATATAATGGTAAGTTTCTATTTTAATGGAATTTTTACACGATTTTTGATGGTAGGTTCTATGGCTAATGTGTATTGGTAGCATTGTAAACCATTTTAGAATTTATAGGTGTTATTTTACTCAAACAAAGAACGCACACATTCATTTTGAAATACAAATTTTAATTTTTTTGCCTAATATATTCTTTGGAAAATGGAAACAGAGGGAACTAATGAATTTTTTTTACCATCTATTCTCTCTTGCTCCGAGTTCTGATGACTTCTCCTAAACGTCCCCCGTTTTTACATTTTAGTTTTTACATACTATCACGTTTTGAGTGTGATTTTTGGGTTTTTGAAAATAAGAAATATCAACAGAGTAAGAACTTACAGATTTCATGAATCATCATTTACGTTTGAGGTAAAACCACAGCCGCCCGGTGTTGTTTAATACGCATTACGATATGCAATCAGAAACTTTATCTATAATTCTTCATAGCTTAACATTATTTTTACAAAATATCACCACTAGGATTAAAATCGTCGCGTAATATAAAAGCGAGTTAAAAATAATAACAAAACAAAAACTATGAAAAGTTTGTAATAAAACGGATAAACAGTCAATTTGTTCAGTTTACTTTAACAAGTCACAAATATAAGAATCTGTCTCAGTGTAGTACAATCAAGATGTTATGAAATACTAGCATTCGATATTAATCGGCCGCCACCCCTACCCTTTAAATTACCCTTTAAATAATATTATTATTTTAGTTCATAATATGAACAAAACAGAGTTAATAGGGAGATAAAAATCGAACATATAACGAACGAACATATAACTTCCAAAAATATATAATCAGTATTGAAAGCTTACCTTCACAAATTTCCAAACGCAATAAATAATCTTAATTTGGACATCTTGTTTTATATTGAATGATTTGTTGTCAGAGACACGCTGGGGCCCTTCTAAAGTACATTATTATAGCCGTTTGTAGAATTCCGTCAATGGGAAACCTTAGTATTTCAAATTCTCAAAGGAAGTTAAATATCTACCAGTAACCCCACAATTTAAAGTATCCTATGTGGAATAAGTAATAGATGGAATCACAAAAGAGTTTGTATATAATAAGAAATTGTTACAAATAATAATTTGTATTACAAATTCTGTATAAAATGCTTCTTCCGTACAGTCTCTGCTCCTATTACTTCTTTTGTATTGTATTTTTTACCTGGTGTACGTCAACGATTCATTGAGATCATGCGTTTAGGTCTAATAGAGTTTTTACTCAGATGCTGTTGATTCTACAATGGCGATTCAGATGCTGGCCGTTTTAGGCGTTCTACTGGACTTACATAATGTAAAACAGATGTTTAACGGATAAATAAGTACAGACAAGTATTTGATAAAATAATAAAATCTCGATAGTTGAATGAGAAAGCAAGATGGACGTAACACTCACGAATCTGAAATAGAAGCGTTTTCTGTATTTTAAAGACGTTTAACCATTTCCTTTTATAAAAAGGACACCTGTATTTACATTAAAAACCCAGTCCAACATTTTCTCATTCCCCATTACATGTTTTCCCAATGCCAGCTCTTTTGCACCCGCCTGCTCGTTCGTTTTACCGCCGTGGCATGCTCCCAACGAAGCTCCACGCAAGGCCGCGTTGTCGGGGATGGGGGCGTTGCCGCGTCGGGCCGCATTAACGGAGGCGCAGCGTGAAAACGGAAAGGGATTCCGTGGACGGCGCGCCCCCCGCCGGCGATTTAAACCACTTTTCGTGTCGCGGCTGCGAAGGGACGGACACGGGAACCTTCGGGCGCAGTGAAGCGCGGCGGGACACACGGAAGGTGCGCCGGATTGCCCTCGCGCCCTTCACTCGCCGCGCCCTTCACTCGCCGCGCCCTTCACTCGTCGCGCCCTTCTCTCGCCGCGCCCTTCACTCGTCGCGCCCTTCACTCGTCGCGCCCTTCACTCGTCGCGCCCTTCACTCGTCGCGCCCTTCACTCGTCGCGCCCTTCACTCGTCGCGCCCTTCACTCGTCGCGCCCTTCCCTCGTCGCGCCCTTCACTCGTCGCGCCCTTCACTCGTCGCGCCCTTCACTCGTCGCGCCCTTCACTCGTCGCGCCCTTCACTCGTCGCGCCCTTCACTCGTCGCGCCCTTCACTCGTCGCGCCCTTCACTCGTCGCGCCCTTCACTCGTCGCGCCCTTCACTCGCCGTGCCCTTCCCGCGACGAGCTCTTCTGCCATTATATACTTCCAGAAAAAAATGAGGGGTATTAATTAGGAGGGAATTTTATGATGTGATTACATTAATCATGTGTTTTTGGAACGGGGTTCCAAGGAGGAGCCCGTCTTCTTTTTTATACTTCCGGAAATTTTTAAGACTTATTAAGCGATTCTATGATGCAATTAATATAATCACACGGATTTAGGGTTCAGTATTCCAGCAAAGAGATCTTCCATTGTACACTTCTTGAAAAAATATGAGATGTAAAGAAATTCTGTAATGTAATTAATAGTAATGATGAGTATTTTTGAAGCTGAATCATAGTTATTGCTAAGTATGTCAACATTTACAACCGTTAATAATTAATTCAAAAATACGTTCTGACACTAAGTAACGAAAATAACAAAATTCGGTACGTACAGTACGTTCGTTTTTTTAAACATCATAAATGAAATTAAACCAAGATTTGTTGTAACTTTTTCCAGAAGACTGCAAGTTGTCGCCTCATTTCATTTGTACGCTAATGACAAACTTTTTGTACTGAATCCTAAAATGAATACTTTCTGTTATATTCGTTGTGTTGCATGTTAATGCATATGTTCTTTCATTTTTGTCGATAGTATAATATATATATATATATATATATATATATATATATATATATATATATATATAATACGCTAAGAAAAGCTTATAGTTGTGCCCGAATTATAAGGCTCTGTTGAGACAACCTGAGTAACTGCCCTACAACTAGATAGTGAATTAAACCCCCCTTCCCTCAGATGAGCATGAGATTGGAGACGAAAAGTTTAGCATTTTATATCTCAAGATGATGTGAGGTGAAAATGCAACCTCCAACCCAAATTAGGTAACACTTTACGCGAGCATTGGACTTTATCCTAAACGGGGTTGTTTTATGCCCTTGCAGCCCAGATTTCAGGCTTCACTGGGCCTGTGTTATTTTGTTGCCTAATCTACGTAATGAGACTATTGGATTTTCTATTACATTTTTAGCTCTTTTCAATAGCGACCTCCGTAGTAAAGGTGATGAGAAACGAACTGCATCGCAAAAGCTATGAAAATTAAGTTTACCCGTTAATATCCTGTGCAATTTATTCATGTGGATATAATCTTTTGGCAATATTTATTGTCAGTTATCCCTAATTGTTCTAATTTATGAGAACAAATTATCAATATTTTGACAAAATTTATAATAAAATTTTTTTGCTCAAAAATACAGTCCAAATCAATGGCTCGTATTTCGAATAAACTGAAACCTACATTCCTACTGAAACCTACCTACACTGAAACCTACCTACATTATAATCGAAGATTTTGAGGAAAAGCACATCCGAGTAAAATTCGTATATTAAAATTAATGTACGAGCTAACGGGAAATCAGATTGTTAATATTTAAATATTTTCAGTTACTCTACTTACTTCCTGTTCTGGATGCCAACCCCGGAGATCCATTAGGCCATGTTCCGGGCAAGTTCTGGGCGATGCCAAGCGAAGCACTTTAAGGGGCGTTGGGATAACAGAACGGCGTTCTTCGGAAGAAAGGCGCATTCTCCGACCCCTCTCCGCGAGAGTTCCGTTACGTCTACGCTTCGAGGCTGCCTGGGCTATTTGGGGCCGTGCGTTACTAATCCCCTCTTCACTTCATCTCGCACAGTCGACCTCCACGTCCAAATGCAGGGGAGATCATCGAGTTGATTCGAATGGTACGGGGAAGATACACAGAGTGAGTCACGTAACTTTGGCACCTCCTGTGATTTTTGAAAGGTTGAAGTTATTGCAATGGGGTTTTCAGGAAGTGCATGAGGGAATGGGGCTAATTGTTGTGTTATTCGTTTCCATTTTATCGCTTGTATTTTACGAGGTATTGAAGTAACTTTGTTTTCTTTTCAAATGGAAATACACGTATTCCGACGAATCCAATGATATACATATTGTGGTATGTTAGTTAAAGTTTTTTAAAGTAATTTTGATTTTTTTGCCACTAGTATTTAACGTATATTTGAATGTCACAGGCCACCACATAATTCACGTGATTCACTCTATATATTGAACTTCAGTTCAATATGTTAAAAATTGAAATTCAGTTCGAATGTGGTATCCTGGTTGGGGGAAAGCCCACTAGCCAACGGTAGGTCGGCGCCGGATCTCGCCATCCAGCGGGGGAAGAACACCACCACCTCCCAAGAATCTCACTTGCGGGACTAATGACCCTAGTAGTTGGCGCGCTCGGAAGCACTAACAATCAATCAATCAATCAATCGAATGCGTTATCATTGAGAAATATTTAGTGAACATTTAGAATTATTTTTATTAGATCGTGTGTACTCCTTGCAAGGTCAGATCTACTGATTAAGTTATTTAAGAAAAGAAAACGTATTAAACATTAAAAATATTTTCGACAACTATTTGTTACATTATTTACAATTGCTTTGAAAAAATATTTTGAAAATAAAACATACATGTAAATAAATATTTGTTCAACATCTTGACTAGTATTTGTGATTTACTATTAGAAATAATTTAAATTTCAACATATAGGCGTTTAAAATCGTATTTAAAAAATTGTTAAATACTTATACCGTTAAAATAAATGAGCAAATAATATATCATTAAGATGATAAACTTTTTAGATATTTCCTTTCTCTCCGCCTCTCACAATATGAATTGGTCATGAGAAGAAAGCTTTCGGTTTGGTCGCAGAACAGTTTTCAAGGCGTTCTTTGACAATACCATGCAACAATGTTTCAAACTCGAGAATTGCATTGGCACTGGGATATTCTGTGAATGTGAGTATGCTAATATGCCGATAATATTTTATTCATGACTGGGAGAACATTTTTATTCATTTGAAGTTGACTTAACACTCAATGGTCGGAGACTCTACTACCAGCAGGTGCTCATGCTTACGAGAGCGTACTCTGACGCAAACGCTCGCTCTTTATTCATACCTCCTCTACATCGAGTCCCTTCCCAATAATTTTTTTCCGTAGAAATATCAGTTTCACCCGTGGAACGTCGGTTTCGCGTGGCAAGGGATGAGCGCGCGATTCCTTGATGATTTATGAGGCAGCCGACTGCTTCACTAATCGTGCGAGAGCGCGTGCCAATCAAGCGAGGTGGCGCTGTGACCGACAGCCCGTCCGTGCCAGGTCATCATCGCTGACGGATGTGGGGCATGTAGAGCCCGACCATCTGCTCGCCCGTGCGATCGCGCCAAATTCATGGAACGAGCGGACAAATAAATGATACTTGTAGTAAGAGTAAATTGTACTGAGTTCGAATCATCGTAATTATTATAATTTTTTTTTTCATTGACTGCGAATTCCACCAATCTATTTTTTTGTGCAGGTAACTTATATGTCTGTGTCGTCTAGGTGTTTTGGGTAAAGCATACACATTTATGAAACAAACTCCACTATCACATTGTTCGGAAAACAAATGTTATAATTTTCAGAAGGAGAAATAGATGTCTTTTATGTAAAGGATTTTTGCGTATCCATCTGATTCCATTAATGGTTAATTGTAGGCCTAAGACAAAAGTAGGTGAACAAACAGATTTTCGTGTATTTTGCAGGCGTACAACAGAAAAAACACACAAAATATTTTATTTTTATTCTATTAAGTTAATGACGATGATACTCAGACTACTCATTTACCGAAAAAAAAATAGTTGTTAAACTATCGTATTTACATAGGTGTATTATATCATAATCGTAAACTTTACGAATACCTGAGAACCATTTATCTCACCCGAATATTATTCATCCATTATATTCACGTTGTGCGTTTAAATTCCATTTAAGGCATTGCTGTTAGTTGTGTACTGGCTCTCAGGTTTCCTTTTAATACTACGAGTAATATACTTATTTTTCATCCCCTATCCTACCACGAATTCATTTCTTCAACTATGGTAGCAATACAAGTAATTGAAACAAGCCAGAGGAATATCTGTCTAATGTGATTAATGAAAATTTAACAAGAAAAATCCTAAAAGGAGCATAAAACCAAAAGCTACAGTGCAAGAAAAACTTTGACAGCCCTTGTAACATCGAATGACAGTGATGCCGCTTACATCTCATTCGCACGATGCACATCGCTTCCTGTTTAAAATGTGAATCCACCGTGTGAAACAATCCTTAGCCATTGCATTACAAACCTTGCGCTCCAGCATCTGCACTACTCCGCTCAAATATGTTGTGGGGGGATAATTCCCCCGTGCGAGCCAACTTCCCGAGACAATTTACTTGGGCGAGGGCATTCAGAAGTTGGCCAGGTGGTACCGCGCCCGCCCTTGCGCGCCCCCGCCGGGAGATACGCCGCTGATAGCCCGGACCTCCCCGAAACAAAAGGGCAGCGGAACGCGCGGCGCGTGGACACAATGCGCGCGCCCCCTCCCCACCCCGCCCCCGCCCCTGCCGCCCCGTCCCACGCCGCCTCCGCAATGGGCGCGGCGCCCTTCGCCGAGGCCCTCTCCCCATCACCGCCCCCGTCCCTGCCTACACGTCCGTCACCGCCTCCGCAATGCGCGTGGCGCCCTTCGCTCACGACCCGCACACGTCCCTCCCTAACCCACTCCCCCCCCCCCCCCCCCCCCCCCCCCCCCCCCTCTCGTCCCCTCCCTCGCCCTCCTGCACGCACCCTCTCACGCCCCCTCCCTCGCCCCCTTCCTCGCCCACACCCTCGCCCCTCTCCTCCCCTCCCTCCCACGCCCCCTCCCACGCCCCTCCCACGCCCCCTCCCCAGCGCCCCCTCCCACGCCCCCTCCCACGCTCCCTCCCTCGCCCCCGCACGCCCCCTCGCACGCCCCCTCGCACGCCTCCCTCGCACGCTCCCCGCACGCCCCTCGCACGCCCCCTCGCACGCCCCCTCCCACGCCCCCTCCCACGCCCCCTCCCACGCCCCCTCCCAGGCACGCCCCTCCCACGCCCCCTCCCACGCCCCTTTCTCGTCCCTCGCTCACGCCCCCGCCTTTTCCCTACGTGTCGGTCCCGGCCACCGTCGCCGCCTTCACCTCCGTCACCGCTTCCACCTCCGTCACTGCCTCCTCGCCTAACAACGCTTTCCCCGTATCTGCTTCCTTCCCCATCTTCAGTTAAATCTTCACTACCGACTCAGCCTCTCTCCTCTATGTGCCTACCTCTTCTATGCCTCGTGCTACGGCCATGCTGTCTTCCTCATCCTAAATTCACCATCACCTCTGCCTTCCAACATCCCCTTTTGCTTCTATCCCCTCTTCTGCCGTCCTTTCCGCCTCCTACTCCCCCCTCCCACTTCCACCTCCACCTCCATCACTGTTTTCAACTTTGGCTCCTTTCAACAGCCTGCCTCATTCCCACCTCCGCATCGCCTGCGGCTCCACTTTTGCCATTGTCCTACGCCGCCACCGACCGCCATCCCGCCCTCGCCCCTGGCACTGCTGCAGTCTCTGTCTCCATCTCCTTCCCCGCCTCTGCACCTAACACCACCTCCCCCCGCATGCCTCGTCCTTTTCGCCTTTCCCGTCCCTGCCACCTCCGTCCATGCCGCCGTCTGCATCCTCAATTAAATCTCCACCAGCGCCTCCGCTTCTATCCCGCCTACTCGCAGTCTTCTCCACCCCCACCTCCAATTACGTCACCATCACCACCTTCAATCCACATTCAATTTTGCCTCCGCTGCCACTCTATCAGCCAGTCACCCTGGTACCCACTTCATCGCCGCTCTGACCTCGGCTTCTTCTATGATTCCTCGCTTCCATTACAGTCTCCACTTAGGTTTCCATTCCTACTCAGCCCCTACCCCTTCCCTGCCACCACCTTTGCTTCCTCCACTTCTGCCTCAGCCTCGTCCACGCCGCCAATGATGTCTGCGTTTCCCTTCCTCTGCCCTAGGCTCTAGTCCAGCCTTTACTTGCGAACCTCCCTCCGCTGGCATCCCAACTCGTGTCTATGTAACTGCCTCCACTACGTCCACCTCTGTTTGCCTCCCAGTGCCTCATCCCATCTCTTGTTCCTCTTTATTCTCTGTTTCCAGCTTAATGTTTATCTCTGCATCAAATGTCCTCACCTCCGATTTTTCTCCCTTCCACCTTATTACACACAATTCCGTCTTCGACCTTTCTCGCGCTTCCTCTCCTTTGCGGTGCACGTGTTCATCTCTGCCTCTGGCTCAGCCTTCGTCTTTTTCTTCGGCGCCCGCTACACTTTCTTTGCTTCATCTACCCTTCTTTTCCATAAGAGTCAGTTTCGTGTCTACCTCCACCGCCACCTCTACCTTCAATAGCGCCATGTCCATTTCAACTTCAACCAAACTTTCAGCCATCCGCCATTGGCAGGTCCACTTCCACCACGTCCACTACCACTAGCAATATCGCCAGGTCTACCACCACTAACAATAGGTCCATTATCACTATCACCTGCTCTACCATATTCATAATAATCTATATAACTCTACTACCTAAACATGCTGTCTTCATCAGCACGCTCCTGTACCTTCCATCGATGAATACGCTAGCGTCGCTCCCAGCTGTCCCGCATAGCCATCTCTGTTTTGGGGCTCAGCCATTGCCTCCTCCACCACCTCACGCCGGCGTCTCCACTGCGGCGGACGCAGAAACAAAGCAGGCGGCGCCACCCGCGCGGGCGGAGTGGGCGTGGTCGATGCGGAGGTGGTAACGACCAGGGGACGCGTCTTGGGGCTTCTACGAATCAGCTCCGGGGGCGAGAGATAATTCCTGAAAGAGCGGGCGTAATATCGCCTTATCACGAAGGACGCCCGCTTTCTATACAGCATTATCGCCGCGCTTCCGGAAAATGTACCTGAAGCCACGAGCGGAAAGCTCAGCGGAGGGAATTTTTGTCCTTTTTCGCTTTTTTTTCTTCTTTTTGAATGTTCTCCTTTAGTTGTACACAAATTCTTCTCCTTCAGACAGTGTTGAGATAAAAAACATTCTTCACAAATAACTTGAAACGGTGTTTTTATTACAAGACAGGGCATTTTTTAAAACTTTAAGAATTAGGACAATGGTTCATGTAAAAACTTTCACATGGTAATCCAAACCCATTAAAATATATTACCATTTACGTCGCGTTGCAATTATTTATCAATTTTTTATTACAATGAATTAATTTTAAAATAGAAATTCATACCTAATGAGGTTTCTCTTTCTTCAGTGAATGCGTCGCAAGAAATTATGGGGTCCTGTAGAAATGAAATGAAATTAATTCAGCTTAGTGTCAAAATGAATTTGTCATCTCTTTTTTGTAAACATGTGTGCGTACTTTAGACTTTCTTTATAGAATTAAGTATTCAATTGAATACATTGAGTTCGATTTGATGATTGTAATACTTGTTCAAAACTCTTTTCCGTTAAAACGAATAACACAAAATGTTTACTAGACTAAACACATGTTGTGATTGTACAGTGACTTCAGATAAACAATGAAATCCACTCTGGATCAGTGGAAAATATAAATAATTTATTTCCATGTATTTTTTCATCTGTGACCTTTTTTCAATTAACGTATGGCCTTAAATTGTTATTGTATTAATTAATTAATTAATTAATTAATTAATACTAGTAAACATTTGGGACTACACAATACTGCATTACATACGTGCCTTTTGCTAATTTGAGGGCAAAATCGATCGTGGGATTTCGATAGTCAAATACTATTGATGCTGACTGCATTATTTCATTTTTGCATTCGAGTTTGTCTTCAATCGTCCCGTCTCACAAAGCAAAATGTTCTGAATTTTGCAATATTCAATTTAAGAAAACCTTTACTTGGATACTCTCAAGCAATATACAATTCCCAGGCGCAAATTAAACTGAAGAAAAGGATACTCCTGTGATAGTGGTGTCCATAGATATCATCCCATATATGGAGCAGACCAAGCAATTCCTCGCACATTTCCAAATTGGGAAAAATTAATATTGATTTTTCTATTCCCTTATTTAAAGCGCTTGTAGAAAGATATTTTTTTGTTTTAAAGAGAGAAAAACAATATTTCCGAGTACAATAGGAGAAGAAGAGTAAATAACTTTAATTTTAAATTTTAAACGGCATTGGCACTCTCAAATCAATGGATGATTTTGGAGAGAATAAATCAACAACAGGCGAAAGCCGGAGCAGTACCCTGCCAAACGGTTCACGGACCGCGCGCGATCTTTCCTTCCTCTTCCTAGTACTGTCCTCATCCCTTATTAACACACAATACCACTCACTCTACTACACATGTCAGGAGACCGAGATATAAG
>BLKR01011324.1:0-34615 GCA_011170035.1 Teleogryllus occipitalis
GTATTTCCGTTGAAATCTCGAAATCGATTTTCCGCAACATTACATAACTTTATCTATACTACGTATATTACTCCGTAAATACGTGTATATTAGCCCCTTTGCCTCATGAACTTCCATGAAAACTTCATTGCAATATCTTCAAGAGTTCAAAAACTGCAGGAAGTGCTGAAGTTACATGACTCAACAGTATACGAAGTGAAAATTAAAGACAAAATTGGGAACCGTTTTTAAGAAAATAATTGAACTGATTATAAAATTGCGTATTTCATGCAAAAATTACAACAAAACTTCTTGTATATGAGAAAAATTGTACACTAACTTACGTAGGAAAAAAGGAATTAAGGGAAAAAAACTCTACTCTCGAAATTGTAGTTCTATGAAAACGACGTAGTTCTAGGAAAACTTCAGTAATTTTGAAATAATCGGGAATGTAAACCTAAATGTTACTTGCGACATCCTTTTACGCTATTCAAGAAAAATATTTAATCAAACAGTTTGGAGTCATTTTTGAAAAGAATGAAGAGGATGTTGCGGCTTCATTTAAAGCAAAAATCAAAATATCCGTGTGAATGAAAATAACCGTGGGCACTCGACTTCCTTCAAATTGATGGAGGAATATCAATTATGGAGAGAAACAGCTGAACGGTTTTGATGCGAGCGTTGACGATAACGACTCGGAAGACTCATAAACAAACAGACATTTTGTTTTACGGGAAGGACATTTTTCTTATTCAAAAATATTTTCAAAATTTTCTAATAAAGTCTCGAAATGTTTAAATTAAACGTTGCCCTGGATAGCGTAAGGGGCGCTTCAAACTTGTGCAGTTTGGTTGAAGTTCTGAATTTTCGAAAATTGCAAAACATTAGAATTTTTTACCCGATTTGCTGTAACTTCAACATTCAAGACTTTTTTTTATTTCCTTAATGAAATGTTTTTAAAAGACTGATCTTCAAATATGGTCATGTAAAATTTTTGTAAAAAACGCATATTTCTTCTGTATTTTGCCGGAAGATATGGAAATATTTAACCCCTTTTTTTAAAAAATCGCTCCGAAGTAATTGTTCTTCAATTTTGTTCCTCAAAAAAGGATGCTAAAAATGGTGAGGTAACTTTTTCGACAAAATTCCTGTATTTTCGAAAAGTTGTAAAAAAATAATTTTTCAAAAATAGAATGGAGATGGAGATTTTTTCCCTAATGAAATTAATCCTTTAAAAATTAAATATTTAAATAAGGCCATAAATTTATTTTCTAAGAAAGG
The DNA here is from genome assembly GCA_011170035.1 of Teleogryllus occipitalis. Classification (NCBI taxonomy): domain Eukaryota; kingdom Metazoa; phylum Arthropoda; class Insecta; order Orthoptera; family Gryllidae; genus Teleogryllus; species Teleogryllus occipitalis. Next base: position 1,261 of record BLKR01011324.1, read on the forward strand.
AGAAGTATTCGCGTAATTTCTGCTTGATATTTATGCAATTTACAAATTTTTGTCTAAAAAATGGTTCCACATTTTTCCTTTAAATTGTGTTCTCGGAAAGAGCATAGAGCGCTTAAACTAGTGATGCCACAGAATGTCACAGACTTTCTCGTAGTAAAGTTTTCTAATATCCTTCGTGTGCACTGACTTGATAATCTTGCCCCATCCTCTCGAAAGATGCCATCAATCGCCGCCCAAAGTACATTTTTTAGATACTATCTCAACATTTTCGTTTTCCTAATAGTAAACCAAAACATTACTTTAAGAATATTAAAGAAGAGTAAAGCCTTGTCATAAATGGCAATTTTTACTGAAAAATTTTAAGCCGTTTTAAAAATATTGCGGTTAAGCGTTACTTGAAATGCGAAATTGGATGCTCATTTTCATAGAACATTTTTTGAGATATCGAAAAACTTAACTTAAAGTCATTTGAGGCACTTTAACTCCAAATGCAATAAATTGTTGGAAATTTCATATTAACGTCGTGAGAGATATTTTAAAAAATATATTTGTTTAATTTAAAAAAAAAGAATACAGAAAAATGAACTTTTATGTCATTCTTAAATGTGCAATTAGAACTACCCATCATAAAAGTTTGAAGAAAAAATTTGGAGCCACTTTTGAGGAAATAGCGTTTGAGATTTTGTGAAAATGCGGAGTTTTGAGCTCATTTTAATAGAAAATTGTTGAGTTTTCGAGAAACTTCATACGACATTATTTGAAGCACTTGTACTCATAAATACTATAATGTGCACAAATCGCCGCTAATGTGTATTAACGACGTGAGACAAGTCAGAAAAATATAGTTTTATACTTTTCGAAAAAAATAGAGCGTTATGGTGTTTATCTCATCTTATAGAGTGTATTTAGCACTCTCCCCACCAAAAGTTTCAGAGAAAAATTTGGAGATTTTTTCACAAAATCTTGTTTAAGTAAATTTTTAAAATTGGAAAAATTGCACGTAATATTAACTAGTAAAAGAAAACTACTAAAAGTTTCAAAAAATGTTCGTGACTTTAATTAAGAGCTAATTATGGAGAACAAATTTCAGTTGAAAGAATGATAGCTACCTTCAATTTTGTAAATGTAGAAGACGCCGAAAAAATTCACTTTTGCAAGTTTCGAAAATTTAGAGTTAACCGTGAAAATCGGACCTATGACACCTTTTAAGTATATTTTACTTCATTTTCACAAGAAATTTCAAGAAAAAATTTGGAAACGTTTTTGAGAAAATTTTGAAAATGTCCGCGGTGCATATTGTGAAGTACCCCCATCGCAGCGCCTCCAATCGCAGTGCCTCGAGTCGAGCCAGATTGACCGGAGAATATGGATTTTGGAAAAAATCCTACGTATAGTTTAGGCGCTAGTGGTGTTCACAGACGTATATTTCCGTTGAAATCTCAAAATCGATTTTCCAGAGCATTAAATAACTTTATATATATATATATATATATATATATATATATATATATATATATATATATATATATATATATATATACACAAGCTCCCGTTACAAAGAAAAAATACCCCAGATTCTATGGTGACGTTCATAAAAATTGGCAGATCCAAATTTCCGAAAAAAATGTCTGATAAAATTGAGTCAAAAAATTACTTCCGGTCGCGAAATTTTAACCTGCTCCCGCGCAACCGGTCCGGCGTCTCCCAACGGGGCTGGGCGTAGCATTGTTTCTTTGCGTTTTAGGTGAAAGTTATTTCACTGTGGAGTGAGACAATCGTTTGTCGCACACTAGAGTACTGTAACGAATATTGCGTCACCGGCCGGCACCACCACGAACTACCTGTACGCGCGGATTGCGTCATCTGTCGGCGCCACCACGAGCTGCCTGTGAGCACGGGTTGCGTCATCTGCCTGCACTAGATTATTACAGAACGTTCGCGGGGTCCGAAAAGTTCTCGACGGCACTCGCCGAGTATAAATACGCGGCGGCCGGCGACCGCGAGCAGTCTTAAGTCCGCAGTGAAAGTTGAACTGTGAAGTGTGTGCATCGCGGTGAATAGCAGTGCAGTGATTGTGCTCAGTGACGTGAACCGTGGTCAGTGCATCATACTGTGGTCAGTGAGGTGAACCGTGGTCAGTACATCGAACTGTGATCAGTGCAGCGAACTGTGGTCAGTGCTTAGGATTGTGCGACAGTGTAAGAGAAGAGTAGTGTAAATAAAAAATCAAGAGAAGTGTAGTGTAAATAAATAATCAAGTGTTTTCAGTGATTGTGTTAAGAAACAAAATAAACGTTTTTGTTAAAATAATACCGTACTTTTAATTCACCACCTACAATCGTAACAGTACTTTAGTAATATCAAGTATTTTATGTATACTGTAACGTCGTGAGTAGGGATCTACGCCACAAAGGAACAGACACGAGTGGGTATATACATTTTATTTACAATAAATATTTACACTATCTCTACACTCTAAGGCGGCAGCCCCCCCCCCCCTCTCCCAACACGCGCCTTGCGGCCGCGCCTGCGATTAGCTAACTCGGCCGACTCGCAACTTGGCACCTGGTGTGGCTCGGCAGAGAATCTGCCCTGAAGTATAGAGCTTACTTCACTGTGTCCGAACTTCGAACACCTGCTCGTGCCTACAGCACTTCCGCGCCAGACTTGGCCGGACAACTTTTGCGGTCTTGCCCCGAGGAAATAAAAAAAAACAAAAAAAAACATGGTGGAAATAAGGAGGTGTAGCGCTCCGAAGGATGAACAGTAGCAGCCAATCAGTCAATCATGAACCCAGGGATGAAGCGAAAACCGCTGGCGCACGTGTTCATTTGCTTCCCGTCTGCAAAAGAGTGAAGACTTGTTTTGTCTTGATTGCTTTATTGAATATACAGTACGAAAGTGGTGGAGGCTTTTTTGTGATTGTGCAGGCGTGGGAAAGGTATGTTGTGGAATTTTACTATACTTACTACTATATTGAAATTATGTATTTTATGTGATTTGCCTTTAATTATTACAGAAGGATACATCAATCAATTCATACGATACATTATATTTGATAACACTTACTACCAAACTTTTTTTGTTAAAAAAAAGAAAATTAAAATAATTTTCGTGTTTAGTCCAAAATGCCTAACTGCTGCATTAGAAATAATGAATAATATTGAAATTTTTGAATAATAAGAATCGAGTGGCTTCAGCAGTTAAATATGTAATAGCTTTATTGAATATACTTGTGAATATAATCTGGGCAGGGACTGTATATTCTTTTATACTTTGTGTGTTGGAGATAATTTTTTATATTTTATGAAGAAAATAAATATGTGAACTATTTTATTGTAAATGGTCTTCAGGAATGAAGATTATTAACAGAAATAAATTGTTGCAACTTGTAAAGAAGCTTCCAAACTATTTTACATAACTTACATAGTTTCAATTAGAAAAACTGCTGGACATTTTTATTGTTTTAAATTATTTTACATAAACCTTTTTATTTTTTAAATCTTAGCCATTCAATAATTTGAAATTACTGTCTCTTAAAACACCAAAAAATCCATAAAACAACTTACGAGTAAAAAAGAAAAGAATTCCATTTGTAAAAATATATTTTAAATTTCGTATTTTAATGAACTGAAATGTATTAAGTATATTATAATATTATACTATGTATGTAATAATTTAGGATGTATATTTTTAATATGTGTATATAATGTAATTATATATGTATGTAATTAATCAACTCAAAAATGTATACTGTAAGCTTTGCAGGTAGTGTGTGCCAACAGCGCTTTGAGAATGTGTGCCTTCAATCAAAGGATTCACCAAACACATCTGACAAGAAAATATTGAATCTTGTTCCTGGATCTAGATCTACGAAATGGTTAAGGTTAAGAGAAAATTCATTGAAAAACCGGGGTAATTGAATAGAATTAGTTTATTATGTGCTGAAACGTCTTGTGATTATTATACATAATTTAAATATTAAAGAGCTTATGTAATAGAGAAGTTATGATAATAGATAACTTAATTTTATTGTTATATTGCAGTGAGAGGATACCTCTTTATGCATACAAAGAGCTCATATCATCTTAACGAAGTAATTCCGATATTTCATCAGTCACCAAGTGTAAATTTCTTTTAAATTTACTATTATTATTAACACTTATTGTGTTTTTTTCTTTCTGAGACATTGACCAATATGACAGCCTTAATAACAAATATGACAATGTACAATCTAAGACATGATAAATGACATTTTATTTTAGGGAAGAAGAGATCTATGAAAGCAAAATATGTAGAGATAGCATGAATTGCCTCCATAATAAAATAATGGAGGTAGAAAGGGCTAATGAATTATTATAAAAAAAGATTCAATAAAGGAACAAAACTATTGCAGAAAAAGGAATCTTTTGTATTTGATATTTCGTGTATACATTATGTGCACCCAATGAAATATTTAAATATGGCTTGTATTTTGTGAATGTAACTTATATTTTCAAAATAAACATTTTTTTATTGTTACAAAATTATTTGTATTTGATTATTCCTCTTAACCCACTATGGTTCACTTCATTTTTGGTCCTAATGCTTTAAATAGGTAAGTTAAAAGGAGGTGAAATTTTATGTGCAGTTGATCATTGTTACCCAATGGATTAAATTTTTAATTTAATTGTTACATTTGTATACATTTTCTCTAGATTATTCAAATATTTATAAAAGTTTGTGAACAAATAAATTCATAAATATCATCATAATCAATAGATCATAACATAATATCATATCAATAGAATACCGTTATTGACTTCTTGTAAGCGATTGATAATTTTTATTGTCATTAAAATTATATGTTTTATTACAAATACTATGTTCATTAATTATATATTAAGCAAATGGAAACAGGCTGTAAAGCCTGATTTCTGTTCATTTCATGACATACATTAAAGCTTTCTTAATTTCCAATCCATTATGTTGTTTCGTCCCCTGTATGTTCTTTGTGGACACACTTGATATATTTCAACTATTTTCTAAATTAATAAATAGTACTAATATGGAATTAAATTTAACGTTACTATATAATGGGCTTGTTTTTAATCTATTAATATTTTTATAGAGTATTTCCTATTCATTAAAATTCAACAGTTTTCATTCTTCAGATCTTTTTGCATTCAAAGCGAATCTGAAACTATGAACAGAAATAATAAAAATTCAAATAAAAATGGAATTAAGGGTTTTTAGTGGCCTCATATAATAATTCGAAAACCACTAACACATTATTTGTTCAGTTATTATTCAGAGACAAATATTCTCAACAAAAAAACATTAATAGAAGTGAGAAACGTATAGAACACATTCCCCAAAATAATAGAAAACATAAATTCAAAAGAAATGAAATTGAAAATAATTATAATAGTGTGGCCAAATACTGTAGGTCAGATCAGGTCATTGTATTTGTTCACATTTTTGTACATAACTGAAATATTTAAGCTGCGAACATTTCATGAATAACACCAATATAAGTCTTGAGTAAATTAAATGAGTTATTTTGAAAACAAATATCGTTCTTTTAAATTTTAAAATGGCCGTGCTTGCGTAGATAATTTGAATTTGGCGCACATTCGGTGGGGCATAATATTATTGGTTCACAGTTGGCTGCATGCGCACCGCTACACCTTATTTCCACCATGCAAAAAACGTTTCCCGGTCAGGGGTTCTGCGACGCACCTTAGGCCCGAGTCACATGACCTCCTACGTCATCTGTCCCCCACGTACTCGTCTTGAGGCGAGCGCCACCGAAGCTGCAATTTTGTGTCCGGCACCTACAAGCCCCAGGAATTTCCCTGAAGTGTGGCCTTTGTTCGGAAGCCTATATTTGGCTCCCTCATCCCCATACCTTGCAACTCGTCTTTCTAGAACAGGGAGTCAAGTATATGACGCTACAATACTATTCATTTAATCTATAAAATCTACTAAATTTCATTTTTGATGTATGCTACAAACACGGTATGCAATGGCGTAACATTGATTGATTGATTGATTTATTCATGTTTCCGGGCGCGTCAACTGCTCTGGTCATTAGTCCCGTTAGTGTAGTGCATGTTGCTTTTTCTCGAGAGATGGCGGTGATCGTCCCCCGCTGGATGGCGAGATCTGGCGCCGACCTACCGTCGGCTAGTGGGGTTTCTCCCTAACCAGAACTCTCCCACCAGCGGGACACCGCCCCAGTCGGGACAAGCTCTAAGCTCCCGATCGGTCTCCCGGGATATGTGGTAGTGTAGTGCATGTTAGTGTGTGTGTGTAAGGGGAGAGGATAGGACAAGGAATGGGAAGGACAGATCGCGCGCGGTCCGTGGCCCGTTGGTTAGGGTACTGCTCCGGCATTCGCCTGGCGTTGATCGGAGAAACCACGGAAAACTACCGATCAGAGCAGCCGGCCGCTAGAACTCTCCTCCAGACAGCGACTGAATTCGACCTAGCTGAAGGACTCGAACCTAGGACCTCTCGGTCAGAGGCGCTGCAGTGACATCAGTTGATGGACTGAGGTACCGCTCCCGGTCAGTGGCGTAACAATGAACTCTGAACATAATCGTCTTATGGAAATTAACACAATTCCTAGAATGGTCGAATTATTTTTGCCTATCTCCAGTGTGAATTTTTTTCTTTCAGTGTGAACAATCTTGTGATTAGAAAGCCACATACGAAAAATAATAGTCCCCTGCAGGTTCTTTGCTTAATATCATTTGTTGAGGCAGCAAAATAGTTTGAAGTTTTTGGGAAAGCATCGGAAGATGTTTCGTGTTGAAAACCAGATTCCTGCCACCTTTTACTCCTTTGACACAAAGTAAAATTCTGAAAGGCAATTATTTAAGAACTATTAGTTTACCTCAGCGTAAGAATCATTGAGTATTGAAGAAGTTATCAGTATTACCTTGCCTGGGTAAAAAGAACATTGTTCTGTCTCGTAATTCTGGCATGATAAGAGGTTACCGCCAAAACTATTCACGGAGTCAGCAATGCTGTGACGCACTGCAATGACTAGACGCACTACCAACGTTAAACTCTAATTTTCAATTGCTTAACTTTTTACAAGGGCGCGGCGTGTCAGACATACAACCGCCCAGCTTCTAGATCTCCAAACAATACAATCGTGTCGCGTCTGAAATAGAAAGAGACAAGGATTTCGCGAAATTGCGACAACATGCTATGTCATCTTTTCTGACCGTTTTTGGTGTCCGTCCCGTGGTGTGCTCTGACGCCTTTCTTAGAAAGCACTTCAAACTTTCAAAGCAGTTCAGTCGATCCTAGAGAGTTTCATACGAAAAATGTATTGCTTTTCTCTCTGGAAGCCCGCCTGTGCTTTTTCCAGAAACAATACCAAGTCCAACGCGGGACGTTTGAAATGTATACCCTTTGCTGTTAATGAGCGCCTAAGAACTGCTGTAAATGATTGAATTCCATGTACGGTGCCAAATTTGAATTAATTTAGCTGCCTATGTGTCAACATCATGACATGATGTGAAAAGTTTTTTGCTGCTAAAATGTTGGTTCATTTAAATCGTTTGTGGGCTGCATTATGGGTACAACTCGAAACATGAAGTTTCGAAATAAAGGATTCAAAGTTTTAAGTGGTGGTTGAACTACAGATATCTCACCCTTAGAAACGGGGGCATTAAAGGGTAAGCGTTACTAAAAGGCTTCATAGAAGTTCTGTTAATAATAAAAATTATAAAATACATTTAAATGAAGGTCATAATAAAAAATTCGTACTTTTCTTTGTGTCAGTGTAACAGCCGACGAAGGAAATATTGTGTTTATTGATTATTTCTTGGCTTATAATTCGCACTGAAGCTTCCACGAGTTTCGTTTTGGGTAGTTATAGCTAATGATAGCCTGCTTGGAAAATCCGATAAATGATTGTTCACGAATTAAGTAGTAGGTTTTCTCTTCCTGGGATGTAATTGCTTCCAATAAAGGTAAATTCCATGAAGGTTACCTCAAATAAAATATTTTGGGGGAAAGTGGGTATTTAATGAGTTTCCTTGAAAAAACTCGCAAATTACGTTATTGCTTAGGGCTAATGCTGTGAGCTGATTTGACGAACTTTCTGCTTTCGCTATTTTATTTTTATAGGGGCTGTTTTTTGAAAAACACGCTACACGATTCTCTGTGGAACATCCACGTCACGACAATGACCTCCAGTATTTCGCATAGAGTTCTCGCCGACGAATGTGTAATGTGGCCTTCGTTTTCATGTTCCATAGGCGAGGTAAACGCGTGCCACCCTCCTGAAGCTTTGAGATAATTCGTGAAATTATTTCTGGACGAAGCTGGCGGGATGGGAAATTTTATGTTTGTCTGGCTGTTTTGCTCGCGTTGCAGGTTGCATCTATGTACATTAAATTCGTGCCTTTTTCTTATTCAATTGATCAGTGTGTGTCAGTGGCAGGTTCAAATATCTAAAAATAGAAGCCTCGATATGACTGAGCAACAGACTAATGTGAATGAATCATACTTTTTTCCCCTTTCCCCCCTATTTTCGCCAACATCATATTAGTAAACTGTTTTGTTAATCGTCGTATGGGGCATATGTCCATTTTCTCAATGTTAATCAATGACACCGCGTGAGATTGATTGACTGTGCACACATATGGGTACTGCAAATATTCACCAATGCAATTGTCGGCCTGCGGCTACACAAAATGAATTTGGCGAAAATATTGGTTCAAACTGTGCGCCCAGAAATAACTAATGAACTCAATATTTGAATGAACAAACATTTTTGTTTGCAAAACTCTGTTAGTATTTGTCATGATATTAAGGAAAGAAACTGCAGCCGCACCGCGGTGTCGCCACAGCAGGTTTGAATTTCGCGCCCGGAAGTAACTTTTAATCTCAATTTTATCCAAGACAATTTCTTTTCGGAAAAACTGGATCTCCTATTCTTCATGAACGTCAACATAGAACCTGGGGTGTTTTTTTGTAACGGGAGGTTCTGGACTTCCTGTATACCTTCGTATACGAAAGAGTAAAAATGTCGCAGGTCCCAGTTTGGCTGAACTCTGTTAATTTTAAAAAATTACAAGAGGTACATATATTTCGAGAAAGTGTTTATATTTATAGTTTCTTTCCATAAGTTAAAGATACTTTTAGCGTTATATTCCGCTCTTTGAAACGTAAAAAATGATGGAGGAAAGAAGTAAATATTCTTCCATTTAAAATAACCTGTCGTGTAAATAACTTCAAAATTACATATGTTGCAATCAAGAAAACGAAAGATATTAATTTCCGCATCATGTACAATAACTTGGCACAAACCTCAGGTCGGGATCTCAATGTTCCGTATTTGCTGTCGTCAATTTTGGTGCCTCAGCTGCACATAAACGAACTGGCCAATAATACACTGCAAAGTATATTCGAATATTCACTACAGTAGACTGAATGTCACAAATTGCATCTTTCTTAAATTAATAACAAACTGATCGATTACTGACTATTCTGTGTGAATGTATATTAATGCTGGGACTATCTGATTGTTCTTATCAGAAAATATACAAATTATTGTACAAAAATTTGAAAGAAACTAAATATTAACTTCGTCCTCCGCATAGGGCAGCCAAGGTGGCTAAATATTCGGCCATGGGCCGTCTTGTGATTATCCCGGGGGAATGATGCAACTGCTTGTTCGATATGCCATAGAATCTCCAAAACTTTCTATGGCTAATTTTACCGGTTTTTTACGCAGTTTATGACATTGAAACAAGCATATGCAAAATTTCATTCACTGCTAAAAATAGTTAATTACGTAAAAAATATAAATAAAATAGTCGATTTTAGTTTGGTACACGACGTGAAATAAAAGTCCGCCAATTGACGCCACTGAGACATGCGATGCTGAGGAGCGACTATTTGAAAGGGTCCTAACAGCGGAGGCAAGGTCGAGTACTGTCGCTGTCTGGATGAGAATTCTAGCAGCTGGTTGCTCTGATCGGTAGTCTTCCGTGGTTTCTGAGATCAATATCAGGTGAATGCCGGAGCACCACCCAAGCAAAAGGGCCATGGACCGCGCGCGATCTTTCCTTCCCATTCCTTGTCATATCCTCACCCTTACACATACTTACACTTGCATGCACTACACTACTACACGTGCTGGGAGACCGGTCGGGAGATTCGAGCTTGTCCCTGTTGAGGCGGTGCCGGCTGATGGGAGATACCTGGTTAGAGAAAACCCCGCTAGCCGACGTGTAGTTCGGCACATCTCGTTATCAAGCGGGGGAAGATCACCTCCCGAGCAAAAAATATGGACTTCACTTACGGGACGAATATCCTTAGTAGCTGACGCGCCCGGAATCACTATTAATCATAAATTTCGCATCTCCTTCCACTCCTGTGTCCTGCCACACCTCGCCGCTTGACTTGGTTGTCAATTTTCTTGAATTGTGTACTTGCAATTGCATTGTGCAATTTGCTTGAATTGTGTTTTCTTGAAATGTTTGGCACACTTCTACAATTTGTTTAAGGTACTTTCAGCGGGTTAGCAATGGAAAAAATAATGTATTTCGACTTATGAAATTAGCAGGATCCCTCTTCATCAGAATTCAGATAAAACTCAGAAATGTACGTCAGAGGTTCACCGTCTGTGCCATATCATTTCTTACAAGGAATGAACTTGTTACATTATGGACGTAAATCGTAAATTTTTGGGGGTAAAATTTGTTAGAAAAAACAATTACTCGTAAGAAATCATACTCATTTATTACTGAGTAATAAAAAGTAAGTGAAATTTCTAACAAAATTAAAACAAATTTTCAGAAGCAATTGAGAAATTATTTCTTTTTATAAACCTCCAAGAAAGGAAAAATCAAATTTGAGGATGTGAACCACGCCCCAGCAAAAATGGAGAATAATTGCAACCTTCTTGAACTGCAACCTTCTTTGACTGTTCTCATGAACACGTTACTGAGAAAAATTCGTATTTAAATCAATGTATTCTTGATTTAATGTGTATTTTGACAATGTGACTGCTCACAATTCATAGACGAGAGAGATCTCCAAAATTATGTTAACTGTTCTGCGTATTTCATTGGTTATAGAAAAATGATAAAGACATGAAAAAATTCCAAAATTTATGAAATCGTGAAACATAAATATGCCCATGCACAACTTTTAGGTGATCCTGCTTACAGCATTGCACCTTTCTTATTACCCCCTTTCAAAAATCCACAATCCCAGGCAGAAAAAAAAACAAGTAATAAACTCTGAATAAAGAACGTTATTACTGAAAAATGGTTTGGACAGTTGAAAAAATGGTTACTTATACAATGCAAAGTGCCTTTGGCTTTAGATAAAGTACCAAAACTAATAATCTGTTCTGTGTTACACAACATTTCAAAACATTTAAATGACTGAAGATCTTCTATTACGTACCGGAACATACTGCTGCCACTGACGACGAGTTAAATAAAATAAGGTGGTTTGGCAATACGACAAGAAATGAAATCACAAATTATTTGCCAAATGAAATTAATAACTCTTTTATTTACGTGTGAGTAGGTTTTGTTCTTTTAAACTAAAAACACTTCATTGTGTTAAGAGAACAAGCCACTGCAATTCGGCGGTTGTGAAATTCTGGGTCTCCTCAGTTTCATATTGCTCCAAATCTTTTTTGTTTTTTTTTTACTGATCTGGGCCTAATATTCACCGCTTCTGCTGGAATCAAATCTCGTTTCCTTATTTAACGTGAATATTTCTGTATCCACCTCAGTTAGTAATAACTCATGTGGAGTAAATTCGTTGAAGCTTGCAGCAACAGCAGCAGAAACTCCAACTGAAATTGCACCTACAGTTTTTTTTGTATTTATCTTTACCAAATGACTTACACTCCCTGTAAATATTTTATATTGAATTTTAATACAATGCTTACCTCAGGGACGGATTTAATCGATCACTTTGGAGGGGGTCATGACTGATTTTTTTAAAATAATAAACAATTTTTGTTATATTGTATATTATTTTTGTAATGTATATATGGTACTATACTTAGGTTTTCTTAACATGGCGTCTCAATGTCACGCGCACAGGAGGGAGAGGGAAGGTAGATTTCAATGGGGAGCTGAAACGTCACTACAGCTACGACTTTTGCGGCTCCGTATTGGAGTCTGCCTTCTCTCTCTCCCCTTCGCGCGTGACCTTGAGACGCCACCTTAAGAAAACCCCAAGTACATACAATATTATTTTTCAATAATTAATTAATTAATTCTAACATAAATAACAAATATTTAAATTAATTTTGCCAAACAAAGGAAGGTAACAAATGAAAACTATAGGCCTTTTGGGGAGGCATGGCCCCCATGTCCCTTCCCCCCGGAACCGACTCTCACTTACCTTCCAATCGAATAATTGTTGGATTTGTTTCTCCTTCTATCAACCCAAAGATCTCCATTTCCCAGTATTAAAATACTTTTCTGGTTTCGTTTTCTTCTGATCGGTCTTCTCTTTTACGTGGATTTTCTTTTAAGCAATGTCCACGTCTTTTTCCAACCTTGCTGCAATTTCCGCGTGTATAGGCCACAAAGTTTCCCTTATCATTTCTCACGGACGGAGTTTGGGATTTATTGAAATGAACGAGGCCCTTAATGAAGATAATAAAAAACATTGGAAGTTCTATCCATTTCCATACTACAACACAAAAATCTCTTCGAACACTCGCCAAACACACTCACGCCCACACGTATCAACGACTTGCGAACAACTGAACTGAGGCTCCGACAGTAGTATCGATAGTCACTGATCGAATCGTCGCCGAACGACCATATATCAGGATACATCGAGGAAAAAATCCTATAAAGTATGAGAGCAAACTCTGATTGCCTTGAGTATTTACTCGTTGCTTGTTCAATGCGTTTTATTCTTACTAAACAGAGAATATATTCATCCTACGGAGAATCTACTTCCGTTTCATGCTCATACTCCTGAGAAAAATACAGGGTATAAACTCTAACTTTACTCATAAGACCTATTTTTTTGACAAGTGTAATATTCAGCATAAAAAAACAAAGAAACGTAGTTTTTTAAGGATGGCTTAGGCGAAAACCCAAAATTAATCTTAATTCCCAATTATTTCAGTATATCTAAAAAACGATACTGTTACGGAAGGTAAACTATAGATGAATTTTCATGAATAAGAATATATCGTGCTGTAACAAATATCAGAATAAATTAACAAGTGACGTTTCCGAATCGTTGATTTGGTTGACCTAGAAACGAAAGTTATGAAATAGTTTTCCAAGAAACATGTACAAGAATACGTATTAATAATGGAAAAATATTGAAATCATAATTGATATTATATTGATTTGAGTACCAATCACCAGACGAAACATCACCGCAACTTCCAGAAATGAACTACCCTTAATCCTATGCAAAATAAATGGATCATACTTACAAAAGAAGAAAGAAGTCATCTAATTTGAATATCGGTGGAGGAAAGTAGCATCAGGTGCAGAAATTCCCGCGACGCAAAATGTCCAGAAAATAAGAAAAACCAAAAACAGAATGTCTCTACACAATCAGACTAAAACTCCAATAACTTCGCCATCTTCTGATTTATGATTTTTGAAAAACTTCACTGCTGGAAAACGGTGTCTCAAAAGAGACCATGCACTTCAAGGTTGAATAGAAATAAACAGAAATTTCATTCTCTTCAGCCAAGGCTAATGAAATCAGACCGAGAGCACGTGGCAGCAGGTGCTCTACAACGCGGTGGCAGGGGGGAGAAAGTGGCAACGCGACAGCGCCCCGGCAAGCAGCGGCGAGGGAGGCGGGAGCGGTGACGGAGACGACGGCACACGAACGACGACGGCGGTGACGACGACAACGATAAAGGCGCGCACGCGACGCGGGCGCGCCGAGGCAGAAACGGCGTCGCGACGCGGCTGGACCGCGGGCCGGAGCGGAACTGAAGGAGCAGGGGCGGGGGCGGAGGTGGGGTCGGCGGCGGCGGCTGGCGCGTGCGCAGCCCTCCGCGCTTAACCTCTTGCCCGCCCCCCTCACCCTCCCGGCCGCCGCCCCTCGCTCCCCCCACCCGGACCCCGAGATCGGGCCGACCGTTTTCGCTGTTCGCGTCTCGTTTGGGAACGCTCGCCGCCACCACCTCCACCACCACCGGGTCCGTCGCCGATGTCGCCTTCTCCGTCGCAGGGGAATCGCCCGATTGCATCCCGCGGTTTTCAACGTCACTTCTCAGCTAATCCCCTTTCACTTTTCGTTACCTGAGAAGGCGTATTTCTGCATCCCTTCTCGTTCAGTCCGTGTTTCTGAAGGAGTAAAAATTGTAGTTAAGTTTGGATTTATAAGTAACACATGCACACGTTCTCGCACCAGTTCAGAGAAAAACTCCAAAACATGCTAGAATTTTCGGAATTGTGTCCGTTAATTCGGCAGAGCAAAACGATGCTCGTGATAGGTGGTTTCAATTTTTCTTTCCAGAAACTTTTAAGCGGTGGCTTTCAACGTCGGCAGTGCTCTAAAAGGAAAGCAAATGTTTCTTGAAAGCAGACAGGAGTTAATAAATTATTATCGATCATTGTAGTTCTGAGCAGACAGCGGGAAACCTAGAACTTAATCCTTAACCTTACCTTACCTAAGGAGGAAAAGGTAAAGGGAGTCAGACGGACTGTGATTCTTCGGGGGAGCAGGTAAACGGCTTAGGAGAAGCTGACAGCGGGATGCGGTCGGTATACGCCTCGTCGCCGCCGCCGTCGCCGAGCCGCTCCGTGGAAGGCGGGCCGGCGCGCGCAGGCTAGGGATAAAACGCGATGTGGACGTACAGGACGTTTTCTCTACCTCGTGCGTGCATTAGCACACAACGAGCGTTTCCGATGGATCGTTTTCCGATAACTAGTGTCGGGAAATTGCTGGTGAAATTGCGGGATGAATGAAGGGTGAAAGGAGAGGAAGGACCTTTTTAGAAGATTTTTTTTGTTTGAAAAAGTGTTCGCCGGTGGTGGATCGAGAAAAAAACTTAGTTTTCATTATACTGAAACTAAATTGCGTCAAAGAGAGTTATTGTGGATTGTGTTTGTCAGTTTCCTTCAACTAAGAGTAAATCGGTTGTGTATTGTTTTTATTCAGAGTGAATTTATCATTTCCTTCTTCCTCCAAACTTTCACAAATTTTATGCCAGTGCCTCTCAACATGCATGGTAAAAGTGTTTTCGTTAAACGTGAATTGAATGATTAAAATACAATTTTCGATTTTCAAATTAGTATTATCTAATAATCAAAACTCGTCTGTTAAACAAAAGTACCACTTCCTTTTGAATTAATGTCATGTATTACTTTTTAATCACATAGACTTAAATACAGTGGATATCATTTCTAAAGAGACGCAGAGAGCTCACGATAGGCAAAATAGGAAGAATAGTTTATGATAAATATTTAGTCCACAAGTTCTTATTGTTTCTACTCCCCATCGTCGTCCTTTTCTCCTTTATTCAGCATACCTGGGTCTCCTTCGCAAATTGGTGCATAGGTAATAGTGTCGCAATTGTATAGCCCCAGTGATTAAAAGGCATTCGCCATAATGATTGAAATTATGCACGTGTGGTGTTAACGTTTGATGTATTCTGATAACATCATTATCAATATTATAATCAACAAATACCGTTTACATTATTATTATTTTAAATGTAACATTGTTCAAAATGATTTTATTTCTGACACGTTATGTGATATTTGCACGCTCCCGCCAAATTGAAAATTTCTTGTTACAACAGTGTCGCACAAAGGGTTCAAGATAAAATTGTAAAAAGTTCCCCTCAACAAAATGACGTATGAGTGGTTACATTATTATTCTAAAATAAAAATAACATTTTTGAGAGGTTTCTTAGCCCCTGTCCCACCACCCACACCCTTCTAAAGCCAAAAACATATTATTTTAATTTTATTTTTCTTCGGCAAATTAACACTATTTTATCTGACTGAAAAACATGATAAATAAGAAAACAATTTATACTATCAGAAATATATTTTTTTGATATTTGCTCAGACCCAAATTCAAACTCAAAAAATATTTCTGAAAAAAAATAACAAAAATATTGTTTATTGTATCTTAGAACCATGGAACAGGCTCGAAAAATCTCAAACGTTACTCTTAAAATACAAATTTATGAGAATATTTTTTCAGATTTTTTCGATAGCTGGGCTGCAGTTTAAAAAAATAAAACCATTTTTCGCCATTAAATTGCCTTGACTATAAATATATTATTTACAAATGACTGAATCAGTTCTGTGCATTTTTGAGTGTTAATAATACATTTGTATACATTGTCGTAGCACACAGTAATATTTTGATTTTGGAATTTAGTTGCAAATTATATGTTTTTAAGTCTTCCTAATCCTTTGCATAAGTACATCATACTCTAAAGAAAGACAACAGTTTCTGACAGTTTATACGAAATCATCGTTACAAAACCTTGAAAGTATGATACTGGTGGAGTGAGAATTACATCCCATCCTACATCGAAAAGATTTCAGAAGAAATCAGTTTGCAGATAATGATATACAAAAAAAATATTGCAACGCACCTTATAATCGCGAATATCTCGATGAAATAGAATAATAGAAAAACTATTATTCAAGAATGTTGGTTGAAATATCTATTTATATTTTTAAAACAACACCTATTTTGTAAGTTCCAATATTCTATTTAAAAATGCCCCCTTGACATCTATCGAGATTCTGTGACAAACAATAGTGGTGTTTGCTCTGAAGACATATCTCCATCTAAAACTTAAAAAAACTATTTTTTGGATGGTTAATTGTCTAATAGAATTTTTTTCATTGATATTACGACTTTCAGGTGAGTCACGTAACTTTTGAACCTGGTGTAACTTTTAAAAAGTTAAAGTTATTACAGTGCAGTTTCCACGAAAGTGCAAGAGGGACTGGGGTTAATTTATACGTGTTTCATTTATATTTTCGCACTTGTATTTTACGAGATATTTGAGGTAATTCTTTTTTCGAATGGAACTATACATATTTTTTTCAGTCATGACGAGCGTTATCTATTCTGTTGATTGCAACAGAATAGATAACGTACTAAAGATGGTGATCTCAGCGAATTATAAGCAGGTGAAGGACGAAAGACAAGAAAAAATTTACACTGATACAGTTTTGACATTGAAAATCACAGTATAATCTGGCTATAGTTGATTATAATAAAAAAAATATGAGATAAAAATAAAGAAAATATCTTTATATTATAATTAATATAATTCATGCACACCTCTAACTTACAGTTATACAAATCTCTGGATATTCAAAGTCCTTCATAATAATTTCTGTCTTCTATTTATTAAATATTTTATCCCAATGTTCATGTACACTAATTGGATAAATTTGAATTTTAATTGCGACATGAATAGGTCAATCAATAAAGGGTATCCCCGGTTAAGAGTTCCCCTAAACCAAGTGACAGATGAGTGGTTACATTATAATTCTAACCTTAAAATAATATTTTTGAAAGATTTCTTAGCCCCCGTCCCACCACCCACACTCCTCTACATCCAAAACATGTTTTTTCAATATTATTTTTTCCATCAACTAACACTATTTTATCTGGCTGAAACAAAATATGAAAAATAAGAAAGCAATTTATACTAACAGAAAAAAACGTTTTTTTGATATTTTCTCAGACCCAAATCCAAAACAAATTTTGTTTTGAAAAAATAATAAAATAAAATTTTTATTATATCTTAGAAACATGGAACAGGCTTGAAAAAATCTCAGATGTTCCTCTTTAAAAACACAAATTGTGAATTTTTTCAGAATGTTTCGGCGATTGGGCTGCAGTTAAAAAATAAAAACTATTATCCCAGTTTTACTAATTAATTTATTTATCATCTTGACTAAATATACTTTTAAAATGACTGCAACAGTTGTGTGCATTTATTTTAGTATGTATTATACATTTGTATTTATTGTTGCAGCACCCATTTCTGCAGTTTGTTTCGAAGTGTGTGAACGTAGCTTTCGCAACACCGTACCGGACTCACAGGAACTTGTGCCACTAGCGAAAATTTTTCGGCCGTTGCTGCCAAGATCTCGTTCATTTTAATATCCACAAATCTATGGGAAATTAGCTGTTCTATCTCACGTGTTCTTTCCCCCACCATCTCCGGAGAAACGTCTCCCAGACCTGCACGTTCTAGTAGCTGTTTAATTTTGTATGACCAGTAGCGTTGGTCGCTTCCCTGTAATTGCACTCTAAAGCACCTATGTACAAGCCTGTCAGCCTGTTCACCCGCTAATCTAATCCAAAGTTTAATGGGTTTACCATCTTATCCGGGGATACACTTTATATACAAGTTTGTTTCCCCAAGCGGAATTTTTAGAATTATCACTTCTATTGCTCGCTCTTGCTCTCTCTTTCTCTTTCTCTCTCTCTCTCTCTCTCTCTCTCTCTTCCTCTCTTTCCCTCTCTCTCGCACTCTCTCTCTCTCTCTGGCCCTCTCTTTCTCTCTCTCGAACATTTTAGTAACATCAAATGAAATTATTATTTCCATTCGTGTTTTAGCAGGGTTTATAATTCCCTCCAATTTCTCCGCTTCTCCTCTGAGAACTGCCCACCGCCTCGTGACCTTGGCAGACTTCCCAGAGCGATCTCAAAATAACAGATCGAATATCCACCCTACTACAATTTTCTCTACAATGCCTTTTGCAATATTTTTAGTTGCAATATACGCTGCTTGGATAACCTGCAATTCTCAAAAAGCTGCAGCCTACTGATAACCAGTGGCAAAGCGTGAGGTTAATTTTTGGATAAGCTGAGTCACGAATATACTGTAAACACATATACTACTTAATTTTTGAAATATCGAATATTTCGAAGATGGAGATTAGAAGACTAAAATTTTAATATAATAATAATAATAATAATAATAATAATAATAATAATAATAATAATAATAATAATAATAATAATAATAATAATAATAATAATCATGCAACAATAGTCAAATCAAGAATAAGCCAACTGCAGAATTGAAAAAAGAATTGCAAAGGGAACTGCTTACTGATAATTGATGTATACTCCTTGTTTTCAAAAGTACGCCACCATCTAAATTGCTTGAATTCTTTTAAAATAAATTCTAAATGTCTGGTTTTCTTCATAAAAAATGCCACTCTTTCTTTTAACATAGCATCTTGCGAACACTTACAAGAAAGTTTATTTTCTATTAAAATACTAGCCAAGTTGGAGAGTATGTTATTTGATTTAGAATTACGTAAATATGTTTTATTTTCAGAGTGCTCATTGTCAATGAGACACAGCGACATGCAGTTGCAGGCCAACGACATTTCACTTGTAACATACACCGGAATCTGCTATACAATCAACTTAAGAAATGAAATCACACTCATCAGTTCCTGTTTGATCTTTCTACATACTACAATACACTACAATACTATTGGGGGATTCACACTCTCGCCGCGATATCAACCCATAAATACTTAAAATTAACGTTTTTTAAATGATCGTGTTTAATTAACACAAAGCTAAATAATGTAGGAAAAAAGTGAACATTCTCAATATTATACTTAATGAATTAGCAACATAGGAATTCTAATAATGAATTTTGGAATAAATAAACGTTTTACTCGTGATGTTAGTGACACTTGAAGTTGCTCAATGACATCTAGCGGTCATTTCCGGAAGTTTCACGCAAGCTTGTGGTGAAGAGGGCGCCTGCCGGCAAGAGTTTAAATTACTTATAGACTTGTAAGGCCGGCCGAAACATCTGCCCTAACAGTCTACTCAATGCGCATGCGCGCTCACTTCCCCGCGCCCCGTCCCTGGACTACAACTATCTTAGGGCGTTAGGCGGACGAGATTCTGCCTCACCCGTAGCACCGGGCACTATGGTACGGATTGGCAAAAAAGCGGACAAAAATAGTTTTATGCAATAAAAAGAAATGATTTTAACCTAGAACTCTATTTTCAATGTTTAATTGAAATTAATTTGCTTTTGAAGTGGCTCACGCTTCTTACTGCGAAATGTTATGCATCTTCAATGTCAGTAGTGTCGGCTTCTTCAGGGTTGTCTTACTCTTCCTCTGCATTTTCTTCTCCTCATTTTTCTTCGGTTATATTTTCATGAAAACTTCGAATGGAAATAGTTCTCTGAACAGAAATGACATTTCATTCCTAGTATTGTGAAATTTAGGACGGAAGTACCAGGGAAGTGAAGCGTTTAACTATCGAACATATTCCAAAACGATGCCAACTTGTAATATTTTCAATGGTCGGCTGTCGTGTTATTTTCATCAATTCTAAGACTAAAAATCTATCTCTACCAATAGTGGCTCTGCGCATTGCTTTCCCAAGCAAATCTGACCACAAATAACACTCACTTAAACATTGTTGTCTTGATATACACCCATAAGTAGTACTATATTAATAAAGAAAGAAACCTCGGTTTCATTCGTCCTTCCAATATTCCTTCGCACAGCTTAATCATTTGTATGTGTCACAATTATCTAAATTCTTGATTGAAAACAAATTTGAACGCTTCTTGCAAATTATATGTTTTACACCCAGGAGTAACCTCAGAAGAAACTTTAACAATATTGGCAATATGTGTTTCAGGAGTCCCTCAGCGGAACTGATAGAGATTGTCTTCCGAACTTAGCAATCATTTCAGTGAAAGAATTATTTACTGCATTATTCACCGTAAATTGATTTAATTCTGCATCCTCTTCCCCTGCAAATACTTATAAAATATCTTCACCTTCACTCTTTTCATGCAATGACCAAGCCTATACATACTATACATTGCATACTATACATACTATACCTACTATACATAAAGCTCCCCGGACATTTTCAAAATTTTCTAAAAAACGGCTCCAAATGTTTTTCTTTAAATTTCTTGTAATGATAGAGCAAAATACACTTATAAAGGTGGCATAGGTCTCATTTTCACAGTTAACTCCGAATTTCCGAAAATTACAAAAGTTTCAATTTTTTTCAGCGTCTTCCCACAACTGCAAAATTGAAAACAGATTATTCCTTCAAATGAAATTCGTTGTATTTAAATAATTCTCTCTATAAGGTCATGTGGATTGTTTCGGAAATTTTCGTAGTTTTTGTGCAATAGTGCGTGCAATATTTGCAAATTTAAAAATAAAAAAACAAGATTTTCTCAAAAACAACTCCAATATTTTTCTTGAAATGTTTATAGTGTTAGTGGCAAACGAACCCTGTACCTTGACATAAACGTCATATTGCTCTATTCTTTTGCTTTTCCAAAAAGTACAAAAATGTAGTTTTTTTACTTGTCTCTCACGTCGGTAATATTTCCAATAGAGGCGATTTCTTCACACTATTAGATTTATGAGTGCATGTGCTTTAAATGCCTAATGCATAAAGCTAAATAAAGTTCCTCGAAAACTGAACAGTTTTCTGTAAAAATGAGTTCAAAATTTCGCATTTTCAAAAACGCTCAAACGCAATTTTCTCAAAGATGGCGCCGCATTTTTTCTTCACATTTTCCAAAGGATAGTGCTAATTGCACTGTTTAATACGACGCAAAGTCCATATGCTGTATCTTTTGTTTCTTCAAAAATTACACAAATGCGATTTCTTTAAGTATCTCTCATGCCAATCATATGCACATTTGCATCGATTTGTGTACATTACTGCATTGAGTGCAAATACTTTAAATGATTTTAAAGGAAGTTTTTCGAACACTCAATAGATTCCTATGAAAAAGAACTTCAATTTACGCATTTACAGTAATGCTTAATCGTCATTTTTGTAAAAATGGCTTCAAATTATTCAATGAAGATTGCTAATTAGGACGTTATAACATTCTTTAATATTCTTGTAATATAATTTAGGCTCTACTATTTGGAAACCGAAAATTTGCGTTAACTTAAAAAAATTCTTTGGGTCGCAATAGATGGAAGCAGGCAAGGAGGGACAAAACTGTACAGTACCAATCCACACCAAGGAAATTAGAAAACTTTACTACGAGAAAGTCTGTGCCATTCTGTATCACCTCTAATTTACTTTCTCGTATACATACGTATGTACGGGAGTAATATACATAATTTAGAGAAAGTTACATAATGCTGCGGAAAATCGATTTCGAGATTTCAACCGAAATACACGTTTTGGGATCCTGTGGTACCGAAAAGGTGTTTTTTTTGTTGCAAAACGTTCGTCCGTCCATCTCTCCGTCCGTTCGTCCGTCTGTCTGTCTATCTGTCTGTCTGTCTGTCTGCCTGCCTGCCTGCCCGTCCATCTGTCGTGTCTGAACAAACCTAGCACCTAAACCACACGTACGATCTTTTCCAAACTTCTTTCTAAACTTGCTTCTCTTGAAGAAACTCCTGTTCATCTGGCTCTAGTTGAAGCTTTATAATTTTGAAAAACAATTCTTTAAAAGTTGGGGGCACTTTACATGAACCCCCCGGACATTTTCAAAATTTTCTCAAAAACAGCTCCAAATGTTTCTTTAAATTACTTGTAAGAACAGAGTAAAATACACTTATTATAGTGACATAGGTCACATTTTCACGGTTAACTCTGAATTTTCGAAAATTGCAAAAGTTCGAAATTTTTTCGGCGTCTTCCTACAACTATAAAATTGAAGACGCCGAATTTTCCTTCAATTGAAATTTGTTTTCCATAAGTAGTTCTTTCATTATGGTCATGCAGACGTTTTTCAAAATTTTAGTAGTTTTCATGCAATAGAGCGTGAAATATTTGGAATTTTAAAAATTACAAAAACAAGATTTTCTCAAAAACTGCTTAAAATTTTTAGTTTAAATTTCTGGTACGTACAGTACCAAATGCACCCTATCCGATGACATAAACACCATACTGCTCAATTCTCTTATTTTTAAAAAAATACAAAAAAAAATTTTTTGGCTTGTCTCTAACGTCGGTAATATTTACACTAGTGGTGATTTCTTCACTTTATTAGATTCAAGAGTACATGAACTTTAAATAATGTCAAGTAAAATTTTTCGAAAACTCAACAGTTTTCTGTAAAAATAAGTTGTTCGCATTTTCAGAAACGCTCAAACGCAATTTTATCAAAAATGGCTCCAATTTTTTTTCTATAAAATTTTTCAATGTGTAGTGCTAATTGCACTGTTTAATATATCGTAAAGTTCATTTTGCTGTATTCTTTTGTTTTTTCAAAACTCCATTGATTCCTGTGAAAAAGAGCTTCAAATTTCGCATTTACAGTAATGCTTAATCGCCATTTTTTTTTAAAAAACGGCTTCAAATTTTTCAATGAAAATTGCTATTTAGAACGACGTTATAGCCTTCTTTAAAATTCTTGAAACATAATTTAGGTTCTTCTATTTGGAAACCGAAAAGTTCCGAAAATAAAAAAAGTTATTTTGGCCGCAATAGATGGAAGCATGGAAGGAGGGACAAGACAGTATAGTCCACACAAAGGAAATTATAAAACTTTATTACGAGAAGGTGTGTGCCATTCTGTAGCACCTCTAGTTACCTTTCCAGTCATTTTCAAAGCATTTTCCCGAATGTCTTTGATTTTAATATCATTTTATGATACTTACTTCATATAGTATTAAGGCGATTCAACAAATGTTCTCCAGAGAATCTTTGAGCAGTCTATCCGATTTCTTCGCTCAGAAAATGCAATGTCAACCGTTGTATGTAACCGAAGGTTTCTGCGACGCCTTTCAACGCCATTAACAGTTCGGCCAATTTGCTATAACTAAAAACAAAGATTTCCTGGTAAAGAGCAGTCTCAACCAAACGTTTGCAACCTGAAGTCACTTGAACGAAAGGAAGAAACCTCGATTAATCAGTAGCACATCCAACAGCTTAACTTGTTCTTCCGAACTGGTTTTGATTACATTTTACATCATTTTTCTTTGCTCTCAGGGCATTTTAAAACCATTCTAAGAGCATTTTACTAATCATATTTGGCGATGTTGTAGGTGATCAAAATCCGCCCCCTACGGATAACCGTCTCTGGACGGATTTGTCCACGTGAGTGTAATATGAAAATGAACGTTGAACCTTACTTTCGACGGATTTCCGGAGGTCGCATGATGCGTGCGTTGGGTTTTGTTTTCTTGTCGACGTACCTCGAGCCTCTGTAGCCAAACCTCTTCCCGTACCTTTGCGTTCTCCTTATATGCGTCTTTAGTCCAATTTCTATCCCCGGTAGAAATTTTCCACGATCCAAACAGAATTTGCAGTCTTATGAATGCAATATGAATGTCCGGGAGACGCCATGTCCAAGACACAGATGCCAAAATTTTGGCCGCCATTCTGCGACCTTGCGAAAAGTTTCAGCTCTGCGACCCTGCGAAAAGTTTTCAGGTCGCAAAATGGCGGTCGAAACGTCGGCACCTGTGCCTTGAACGCGGCGTCTCCCGGACAGCCAAGTACATGCTGCCTCCGTTCGCGGAAGCCTACGCCCGCACCGGTTAACTCTCTCTAGGGGGCCAGTTCGTGCCCACGCAGGATCTCATATACATAAGAAGTGCACTTTTCCAATGAAATTATGAAAACAATGCAAAGAATACGGACAACCGTGATATTGAATCAATTAAATAGTAATAAGAAAACCATAAGTATTACAAGTAAGTTCCAAAAGAATAGTTTCAAAAGGTTGTAAAGAAGATAATCCACCATTAGAATAGTCATTCATCACGTACAATTTTATATATTGAAAAATTTCTTGTATGCATTCTTTTTGACAATTTAAATCACTCTGCACATGTAATAGAATGTTTGTGCGAATAATAACACTTCCGCGCTTTGCGTGCACATTGGTGTTTATTCAATACGTAGATGGAACTCAATTCAATTGCTGGTAACTGGCGTTGTAGAGTCTAAAAACCACACAGGTCATAGACTTGCCTTGTATATGTGACCGTTCACGCCAGTATCATCAAGACATTGAGCTCAATCTTGTTTCCGGCCAGACACTACTCGATCCGCACCGTATCAATTTTCCGTACCGTCTAGACAAATTTGTTCTGGATTCTAGTTCGGCGATTTCGAGAGCCAGTCATTTCAGCATAAATTTTAGTGAGCGGTCAATGTATATATTCCACAAAAGTTTTTTTTTCAATGACTTTATTGAAGATATTTATAGACATTTAGTTTAAAACTTTTACAACAATACTTTTACAAAAGGTTTTACACAAAAACTTATTTTTGAACAATTGTGAAAACACATTACAGATTTGTGTCTTCAATTCAATAATTTAAAAATTAAGATATTTAATTTTAACGTTCTCTGTTTTAATAATAAGTACAATATTGATTTTCAAACTTTCTAGCGCCGTCCTATAGCCTTAACGCTCCACACAGGCATTGCGCCCCACAGTTTGAGAACATCAGGGACATGGTATTGGCAGCGGTAACATTTACAGTGACCACGGCTGGCAACCTACTCTTTGTACGTGTTAAATCTCGCTGCGCTCCAACGGGCGGTTCCGGTAATAAACTGAGCGATGGTGGGGACCATGCCATGGTAGTGCTGGTGGTGAGGGCGATGACGTAAGATGTCTCGACCAATTAGATGCGCAGTATTTTTTTACTGTCTCGTATACATACGTATATACGGGAGTATACGTAGAATAGAGAAAGTTATGTAATGCTGCGGAAAATCGATTTCGAGATTTCAACGGAAATACACGTTTTGGGGCCTCCTGATACCGCAAACATTGTGGTTCTTTCCAAAACGTCCGTCCGTCTGTCTCTCCGTCTGCCTGTGAACACTACTAGCGCCTAAACCGCACGTACGACCTTTTCCAAATTGAAGAAACCGCTCTACATCTGGCTCTAGTTGAAGGTATGAAATTTTGATAAACATTTTTGAAATTTGGAGGCACTTTACACGAAGCCCGCCAGCCATTTTCTCAAAAACGGCTCCGATTTTTTTAAATTTCTTGTAAGAATAGAGTAAAATACACTTATAAAGGTGGCATAGGTCCAATTTTCGCGGTTAACTCTTTCTACAACGATAAAATTGAAGACAGATTTTTCCTTGCAATGAAATTTTTTGCTCATAAATAGTTCTTTCATTAAGGTCATGTAGACGTTTTTTTTAAATTTTAGTAGTTTTCGTGCAATAGAGTGTGTAAAAAATACAAAAATAAGATTTTCTCTAAAACGTCTCCAATTTTTTTCTTTATGTTTGGTAGGATTAGAACCAAACGAACACCTATAAGATGACATAAACACCATATTGCTCTATAGTTTTGTTTTTTCAAAATTACAAAAAAAATCTTTACTTGTCTCTCACATCGGTAATATTTACATTAGAGGCGATTTCTTCACATTATTATATTTATGAGTTCATGTGCTATAAATAATGTCAAATAAAGTTTCTCGAAAACTCAAGAGTTTGTCTGTGAAAATGTGCTCAAAATTCTGCATTTTCAGAAACGCTCAAACGCCATTTTCTCAACAATGGCTCGAAAATTTTTCTTCAAAATTTTGCTGCGGGTAGTGATAATGATGTTTAATATGACGTAAAGTTAATATTGGTGTATTCTTTTGTTTCTTTTTTTTCAAAAATTAAACAAATGTATTTTTTAAAAATATCTATCACGTCGTTACTATGCATATTTCCATCGATTTGTATACATTATTACATTTTTGAGCGAAAGTGCTTCAATTGAAGTTTTTTCGAAAACTCAATATTTTTCTGTGAAAAAATGCTTCAAATTTTGCATTTAGAGAAATGATTTCTTAAGAACGGCTTCAAAAGTTTAAATCAAAATTTATATTTTGAACGAGGGTTTACTCTTCTTAAACATTCTTGAATTAATATTTCGGTTCTACTAATAGTAAACCGAAATTTAAAAAAGTGTACTTTGGGCGACGATAGATGGCAGGTGGACAAAGAATGGACCAAGACCAAGCCAGTCCACTCCAAGAGAATTAGAAAAAAAATCTACGAGAAAGTCTGTGCCATTCTGTAGCACCTCTAGTTATGTTTAGTCCTTCTGGTGTAATTTATTCTCCATGTTCTTATTTAATAATTTTTTGTACTTCAAATAGGTTCACTGAAAATTGCCATCTAGTATCTTTAACATCTCCACTATCTGTTTTAAAAATAATTTTCTACTCCAAAAGAGCATTTCTTGTTGCTTTGAGAACGTGAGAAGGATCAGCAATTACAACAATTTTACAATTATTAATTTCTAAAATTGGTCTATCCCAATTGCAAGTTTTTAAAGCCAAAGTTTTCAAGCAACAAACGTTAGTTGATGCCCCGTCACTCACAATGGCCACAATATTAAAATCAATTCTTCGTAAATTACATGTTAAATCCATAATTATCTTTTCTAAATCTGTGGCCGAAATGGCACCATGGGATAAATAGTGTGCTACAGGTCGCTTCCAATTGTCAATGAGACCACGAACCGTAAACACCAAAGCATGGTCTGTATATTGACACCTACGCTGGAAACCTGTATCTTTATGTAAGTTTTGGACGGACTAAATGTTAAAGTCTTTTGCATTTTTATTTCATCAAAAATAAGAGAAAACATTTTGAATTCGGGGTCATAAATTTTAATTGATCTTCTAAATGCTGAAGCAAAACATCACCAAGTCAACATGGAAAGGATTTTTATTCGAAAGTTGGAGAAAAGTAACAGGAGAAGGAATTAACATGAACTTCCTGGGGAGTTTGTACGCCTGTATGCCTAAAGACTATGGTTGCTAAGCAAATTATCTACACTTCTGTTGGCCATCTACAACCAAAAGAAGATTTTGATTTGTTGCTGAGCTGGGTCTTCAGAAGATCATAAAATAAGAGCGAAATGTGATGCCCAATTTCATCCGTCAGGTTGTTCCATTCCTTCGTTCTTCTGCGAGTGGACAGTGCTTTGTCCTGAAGGAACTTCACACGCTCTTGCAGATGTTTGATTTTTGTTCCTGAAGGTCACGGTACATCAGATACTTACGAGGGTTGAGACCATTCACACGAGTAGTACGAATGGATTTAAGAATACCACCACTTCGTATGCGAGTCTGAGAGCTTGGGGTTGATAGTTCAGCCTAAGGATCCTGCACTTGCCATTTCCCAGATGGCGTTGTGACTTCAGGCGAGGTCCATTGTGATGATGTGCTGGATGCCTCCATCTCTTCCTCACCTTCTGAGACAGGCACAGGCTGATAAGCAAGAGCTATTACACAGTGAGAATGAAAAATAATTTTCATTTTTTTTAATTATACAAAACATAAATCTCACATCAAACTAGGTTATCTGATAGTTGTGGGACCGGTAAAATGGATTCCACTGCTGTAGCAAATCCTACAGAACCACCTGTAAACTAAATCAACGTTTTAATATTATCTCAGTGAAAGAATTCAAACCAAATGTATGTGGTTCAAATGCACGAATATAATTGACAGAGATTTGTAGTACCGCCGTCGTCACGTAAAATGGGCAAAGCCAATTTCTGAAGTCCCAGTACTTCTGCACATTCTGGCAGCACTGTAAGGAGAACAACGCCATCTGCTTCTTTCATAGTTAACTATTACAAAAGAACAATCTCAACCAACTGCCTACGACTGAGAAGCTGATAGGCCGGATTTCGCCCAATCAGCATATCTAGAATCAACGTTCCGTATGATAGGTGTATTTATCCTAAGGGTTGAGAGTATTGGCGCAGAAGGCACAAGGGGCGGGAATGATCACATTACGTCCTAGTGCAAGCCATTCGATGGCCTACATGAAATACATCAATAAAGATAATATTATACATTACGACATAAATATATTTAGCACATACAATAGAATTAGTGGATTTGAAAAATGTTTAATTACATTTTTCACATGATCTAGATTTACTTGCGAAAAATCAATTGAATTAATTTTAATGCAAAACAACTGAAGTATATGAACGAATATTACGAATCCGGGTCGAAGAAATGAAATGTGCGAAGGCGGCCCCAGAATCGGGAAAATGTTTGGGGGTGGGAAGTTTTGGCGAAAAAATAGTATTTAACTATCCGGTTTTACTAAATTTAACATTTTTGCAACAATTAAACTAGGTATTTAGTAATAATTTAGCATCTCTTGTCAAAATTGTTATTTTGCAATATTCAACTCTGAGACAAATTGAGGACCCTCCCGGTCCGTACAGCACACGTTTCGAAATTGTTTATAAAATGTTTATTTGTTGCAAAATTGTTAATTCGTAGTTTTCGGTTCTGGGACATCAGGGAACTCTTCCGACTTCAGAATTGCAAAAATTGAACATTGTTTATAAATTTGCAAATATTGCAATTTTTTTATTTTCTCTAAACTGTCTTTAAACGAAATGCAAAATTCCACAATCCGATCGGCGGTATCTCCTGTCATTATCGAGATACGAGTATGTAATTGTTTATAAGAAATTAGTTCGTCATGACAAGTCACATTTGTTTGAGAGTCAATCTTTTCGCAGTTACCTCACAAATCTGCTCTTCAAGTCGTTTTGCAAACGCAACGTACACTCTTTTTCCATCTGACCCTGTCACCACAGTGCTATTTGAAACTACCTTCAGAATGTAAGTCGATTGAGGTCATTGCTTATCGAGTCAAAAGCATGGAAACTTAAGTTCTTTTGAGTACAATTGTTCCCTAAATACGTAAATGCCAAGAAGGTCATCTTCTGAGATCGCACAAATTCTCCGAGCATATAAAAGAATCAGTCGATTCAACTAGGAACCCGCTACACTATAATAGTCATAACATTCACAAATTCTTTAATTTATTATGTTCTTCAAATGCTCCCGTGTCTCTGGAAAGCAAAAACCATACACCACCATTTCAATTAATAATAACCATTCTTAGAATGAATAAGTTTCTTTTTAAATTTGTTGTGCCTTCCTAACGCGTCTCCAAGCCCTTTTGGGGGCATTGGACGCTTAATATAATGCTCTTTGAAATATTTTTTTATTGTAGTCAGTCATTTACTTTAGTTCCTTCGGCCAGGGGCATGTTCATATCTCCTTTTAATCGTTTGTAGAAAATCATTTCAAATTATATTATTAGCAACGGAATTGTAGAGTTTTATTGAATTTGAAATGACTGCTTGGATTATTTGGGACTTAATGAACAAAATATAGCTACCTGAACTTGACGCTATGAAAAGTAAACGCAAAATGCGACAAGTATCAGTATATTATCAATATTTGGGCAAATGTTATGAATATACCGAAGTTAATAGAATTTCTAAACTAACACATGTATTTAAAGGAATTCACAAATCAAATGCATAGAGACCAAGTAAAAATAAAAACATACACAGTACTGAAGACTACAGAAAAATAACTAAAGTACTGGATGAAAAAGATATGGGATACCACAAATATCAAACAAAATAAAACAGAGTATTCCGTGTAGTACTTCGTTATATTCACTGTCTGTGAACAAAGAAGAAGTCAAAGATGAACGTAAATCTCAGGGCCTTCTTGTTCGTAACATACAGAAAGTGCGATACAGAAAGTTCACATATAGAAAGTTCTTTTTGTGAAAAAAAGTTAAGAAAATATTTGAGACGGTTTTTGAGAAAATGTTTTCATGTAAAGTGCTTAATTTTTTAGCACAATTCACGGAAGAAAGTTCTTATTTTTCAAACAATTTTAAATTATCTCTTTTAAAGAGCTGATTTTTAGAACAGATTCTGTTTATGGAAAATATTTCTACCTTCAATTTTGTAGTTTTGAAATGTTAATATATAACGATTTTCGAAAATTCAGAGTTTGCTGGAAATGAGACTAACACTCCTTTTTTTCTGCCGAGAATAAAATTTAAAGAAAAAATTGGAACCGGTTTTTTAGAAAAAAAATGCTTAAAATATGTAAAAACTGTCTAAATTCCACACAAAATTTGCGAAAAACACTCATATTTTTGATAAATTGTAGTACATTACCTTATTTCAAAATTTGCCTTTAAAGAACACTTTCCATGAAGAAAAAATCTCTAACTTCAATATTGTAGATCGAGGAAAGCACCGAAAACTTTTTGAATATTTTATTTTTCGAAAAATTAGATATTTCAACGAAAATGTGACCTACGCTAATCACTTAAGCGTTCTTCACGCGGTTCGAGGTCAAAGTTACATCAAGATTTTTGGAGCCATTTTTGAGAAAATTTTGAAAATATAGAGGTTTTTCCTGAAGAACTCCCAAAATAAAAGTGTCCGTTTCAAATTCATGGGGCCTTGAGTTTCTTTAAGTCGATCAAAGTATACCGATTTTGGAAAAAAAATCGGCACTACGGCTTAGGCACTAGCGTTGACCAGAGACTGACGAA
The DNA here is from genome assembly GCA_011170035.1 of Teleogryllus occipitalis. Classification (NCBI taxonomy): domain Eukaryota; kingdom Metazoa; phylum Arthropoda; class Insecta; order Orthoptera; family Gryllidae; genus Teleogryllus; species Teleogryllus occipitalis. The sequence goes on from BLKR01011324.1 coordinate 32,579, forward strand.
CGGTCGGACAGACAGACGCTTTGCCGTCAATCGATTTTCTGTATCAAGGACCCATAAGCATTGTTTCTGATTACACAACGTGTCAGAGGAAGTATTTTCGTATATTCTCGAATACAAACACGTTTTAGCCACTTTTTCGTTACCAGGACCTGGCAATGAGTTTTTCTCTCAATTCGCCGGCCCACGATTACAACATTTTCTCTTGTCACGAAGTACGCATGAGAAAGTAAAAATGTGATATAGACGCCAATAGGTAGTAGCTGGGAAGAGGATAGGGGAAAATACAAAAGCTAACACAGACTAAACGTATTAAGGGACTTACGAGTACGAGAAAGTCTGTGCCATTTTGGAGCAACACTAGATAAGTTAACCTTTGAATCTTAGAAAGGGGAAAGCAGAATATACATAACAAGGAAAGCTGAAGCCACAGCGAATAGCTGGGAGTTTTAAACTGCAAGATTTTTTAAAAAAAAGTATTTTATGGAAATGTTCATAAGACGCTAAATAAAACTTTAATCCGTATTTTATTTTGTTGTAGATTATGATCTTCCTACTGAGTTAGTCAAACAATCTTGAAAAAATATTCATTTTTTTTGTATTTTTGTATCGAATACAGTAAATTGCCATTGAGAGATTGTTTGGTGATTCCGGGCGCGCTAACTATTATTAGTACTGTCAGTGTTGTGCATTTTACTCCTTGGGAGGTGGTAGAATTCTTCCCTCGTTTAAACGGTTGATCCGCCGTCCATCCACAACACTTCGGTTTACAGTGTTTCACTTTCAGATATCTTTCCAAGCGCGGTAACACTACAACCGCGCCATGAACTATGCTCCAATCTGGTCTCCCGTCATGTGTGGTAGAGTTGGGCATGTCAGTGCGTGTGTGTGTGTGATTGTGTGTGATTGGTGTGATTGTGTGTGGTGTGTGATTGGTGTGATTGTGTGTGGTGTGTGTGTGTGGTGTGTGTGTGTGGTGTGTGTGTGTGTGTGTGTGGTGTGTGTGTGTGTGTGTGTGTGTGAGAGAGAGAGAGAGAGAGAGAGAGAGAGAGAGAGAGAGAGAGAGAGAGAGAGAGGAGACAATAATTGAGGCAGAAATGATCCGCTGTCCGTAGTCCATTTGTTAAGGTATTGTTTCGGCATTTTTACTATCTAGTATACATACGTATATACGGCGTATAGACATGTATACGTAGTATAGAGGTAGTTGTGTAATGCTGCGCAAATAATTGGCGGATTTTTCTGGTATTTGTCGGAAAAAACAGAGGAAACTGCCGGATAAGAGCAGGCAGCAGCTGCAATTCTCCTCGAATCAGTAGCTAAATTCGACCAAGATATGTAACTAAACTCAAACATCGCTCACTGTCGGGTCTCTTTCGGTCAACGACGTAGTATTGACATGTGAAATGATGAAACTGAATTATTGCAACCTGTGCAAACAGTCGTTAAAATCGTAGTGAAAGTTTCATTTTCGTTACAAAATTTAAAATTTTCAACATTCAAGTATTCAATTTTTCAAATATTTCTTGTAAACATATCTATAACATGAACCTCTTGTCTGATTAACAAATCAGGCAAATAAATAATAACACTGTAAGCCAAAGTGTTTTCAAAAAACTACTCTCTTTTTTTTTAAATGTGACTTTCAAGTTTTTTATAACACTGGATTTCTCTAATACGTATTCGAATGAGTTCTTTGGTTAATTTCTAAAATGAAAAACCGGTATAATTTTGTGGTTTTTATAAAAACTAATGTGTCGATTTCGAAACTAATGTCGAAAAAATGTACCGATACGAAATAAAAAGGCCCTTTTTGTCGTTCTGCAATTAAACGATTAGGAACCCCCGTTCTCTACCATTTGACTGAACATCGGGATCGTGAACGGCTTACTACGTAGTAAAGAGGAAGTAATTATCCAAGATATTTTTTTGACATTTTGATGAAAATGCTCAACCTAACTCGTTGCGAGTCGAATTTGATTCGGATAATATAATTTTGGGGGGCATTTCATATAAGTCAATACGAAATCTTTAAAATTT